>JAPYZC010004689.1:0-25715 GCA_030522665.1 Ichneumoninae sp. A BG-2022a | reverse complement strand
AACTTCGTGGACATGAGATGTTTGTCAGATGTCCGAGATCGAGTTGCAGTTTTCGGGCTCACGTAATGATTATTTGTCCAAACGTCCGCAAATATTTTTATTCTTCTCAATTTCACAATTCATTGCCAACAATAAAATTTTGTTCAAATTGTAAAATTTAAGAACCAAAACAATAACGGTGGAACTTCGTGGACAAGAGATGTTTGTCAGATGTCCGAGATCGAGTTGCAGTATTCGGACTCACTTAATGATTAATTGTCCAAACGCCCGCAAATATTTTTTTTTCTTCTCAATTTCACAATACATTCCCAACAATAAAATGTTGTTCAAAATGTAAAATTGAAGAACCAAAACAATAACGGTGGAACTTCGTGGACATGAGATGTTTGTCAGATGTCCGAGATCGAGTTGCAGTTTTCGGGCTCACGTAATGATTATTAGCGGCTTCGAAAATAGAACATTCTTGCACGATGCTGTTCGCCGATCGACGATTGACGGGGGTGCTGCATGGCCGCGCAAAACCGCGTTAACGCTGTGACCGTGTGTGTTAAAAGCTTCTGGCAAAATTCATCGTATCCGCCCGTCGATGCCTAGAGCTAGAGACTAGAGACACGCCGGGCGATGCTACCGAGCGCCTAGGGCAAAATTCCCGGTTTAATTCGGTATTTCGGTTAGAGGGCTTTAACATTGGCATTGGAGCTGTTCGCGGATTGGCGCCCATGGGACTCCTCGCCTCTCCTTCAGCCACGCGATAAATCGAATTAAAATCAATTTCCGTACCTCAGCGCTATCGCGGAAGATACCGAACGTTTCCCCGAGACGAAATTTTCGACGAAGGATTAAACGGGATACGGATGAAACGGTGAACCCGGAAAGCGGGTTATTTCTCGGTGACTTTGGTACCTATCCAGGTCATCTTCATGCGCGCGGAGGAGAGTTTATTGCACACTGTGCAAACTCTGTGTGGGGGCCAATGGCTTCGGGGTGTGGAATATCAACACACGGTGTCCGCGACAGTCAGCCGGGAAGAGCTCCGGCGAGCACCGGGTTTGAGATATAGATATACGGTTTGCGTTTAGGAGCGGGCAAAGGAAGAGAGGGCTTCGGGTCTACACGGGCTCTTCTATATTCCACTGCCGAGTCTCCAACTCTCATTAAGGGCAACACAACGGGTACGGTGCGGGAGCTTGGTGACGGCGCTTCCTAGACCAGAAGCCAAATACTTGCAGCTAAGCCACCGCGCGACTTCGTCGTCATATCTCTCGTTCTCCCCCCCCCCCCCGGCTCTGCTTCCCCCTCAGGCCTCGGCCACCTCCTCACTTGTCCCGGCTGCACGGCATATTCCTCGCTTGCTCGAACTATTCTCATCCGTCGGAGAGGGAGGAAAAAAAATTGTAAAAAAAGAAAGAAGAAAACCGAAGTCGGCGGGGACGAGTGCGGAGAGCATTGTGACATAGAAAATGAAAAAGAAGCCGCGTGCAAGACTTCGTTGCGGATGAAAATATCGCGTGGAGCGGATGATGAAAAAAAAGAGAGACGGGAGAGGGTACGAACTGTATTAACGGGAGACCTTAAAGAGTTTTTCGTGTCCGACCGAGAAACGGAAGAGTTGGAGTAATTGACGAATAAAAAAACATCGGGCGAGAATAAACGCAGCTGAAACGCCCGATATTTGGCACCACCGCGGATATTAAATATATGCGGAATATATTTTTGGAATTCGAAATTTATTCGTTTTTGAGATTTTGTATGATTAATAAATTAGACATATAAAATGCTACATGCATTCCAAAATGTATTCCAAAATGTATTCCAAAATGTATTCCAAAATGTATTCCAAAATGTATTCCAAAATATATTCCAAAATGTATTCCAAAATATATTCGAAAATATATTCCAAAATGTATTCCAAAATATATTCCAAAATACAATCCAAAATATATTCGAAAATATATTCGAAAATATATTCGAAAATATATTCCAAAATATATTCCAAAATACAATCCAAAATATATTCGAAAATATACTTTTTGCCACGTGGATAGGCAGTCCGAAGTCAGTGAGCCTTGCCCGCGGAAGATACTTTGCGCGTCCGATGTTATACATTTGTATAACAGCTATTACAGTGTAAGCTTTGGAATCCGGCCTGCGCGTTTCCATTCCCCGCTATCGGGAGAAGATCTCGCCCGCGCTAGGTCTCTCCGGCTGGGACCCGTTTATTTTTACGGCAATGCCAGGGTGAACGCGCTCTCTCTCGGCGGTAGCATTACCAGCGAGCAAGAAGCAGCAGCGGCTTCCTCTCGAATGTTTAGATTTATCATAGGCCCATACGATTTCGCGCTTTCCCAAATATCGCACTAACGCCTCTCGTCCCGCTATCGCGTATCTCAGACCGACGAAAGTTCGAAGCTCGTGAAACATTTTCTGTTCCGACGGGGCGAAGTGGGGGGAGGGAGGGGGGGGGAAGAAGGGTCAGTGAGGAACACCTCCGCAATAAATTACGCTCGTAGTAGATTATTCTTTCGCCGAGGGACTCGAATTTGCAACGTTTATTTTTTCCACCTATTAATTATCCGGGGCGTTCGTATCCCTCATGGCTTTCGCCCGCGAAAGAGTTCTTCGTCTTCATCCTCGGGCCGTACCTTCCACGGCAAGGAGTGATGTATCTCCGAGGTGGAAAGATGTGACGGCATTACAACTATGTAGTACGACGAAAGTAGTCGACAAAGAGATAGAGTGAGCGAGTGAGTGAGCAACGGGCGACGGGGGCGAGACTATATTTATATTGCCGGTGAAAAGCTTAGCACGCGACAGACGAGAAGAGAGCGGAGTAAGAAGACGAAGAAGGCAGCGTCGGGTACAGGGCGAGCACGAAATTGTCGGTCCATTAGCGCTGTTTTGCGCGGGCAAAGTGCGACCGGGCGCAACAGCTGTTACACCGTAAAATCTCGCGACTTCGTATATACCCGAAGCCAGCCGCGCTGCCATCGAGCAACGGCGCTGGCCGGGATTGTGGACGGAGAAATAAAACAAGGGTTTAACACACCTTTTAGGATCCTGATGGAAAGATTTTAAATGAATAAAGAAAGACAAATAAATAGAACCTCTCTGTGGAGGAATTTTTTTTTTTCGAGCGTTTTGTCGGGGTTTCATCGATTTCCGTATTGTTCAGCTGCTACCTCGGTACGGGGCTGTCAGACAACCTCGAGACGGGAGCGACTTCGGACGCGAGATGTCGAAACGTCCGCGACGCTCGATTAGCCGAGACGGGAGCGTGATATACGAGGCCCTGGGCTAGGCTCGATGACGGGCTTCGCACCTCCGAAGGCTGCGCGATTTTGGGAACTGCGCTACGGAGAACGGACCAACGCTGGCCACATAAGGGACCACCTTAGTATCGTCGATTTTCAACGAACACCCTATCGGGCATACCTAATTACCCCATTTTTAATTGCAGTGTGAAGACTCGATAAAGAAATGTTTCTTTTCCCATTTTGCTCCATTTTTTGGGTATGCACTTTTGTCCAGTGTAACACCTGAACCGGAAAACATCATAAAGCACCCCCGAATTATCGTCGAATTTTCTGCACACTTATGCGTACTGATTGACCTTTTATGATATTAAAATTAAGCATCTGCAATTTTTCAAATTTTTCAAATTTTCTTTCAATTTTCGTGTTATTGTGTGAAATGGAAGTTAGTTGAGTCACGATTTTGTTCGGTATGAAACCTAGACCAGAAAACATTATAAACTACCACATCATCGTCAAATTTTCTGCACAGTTTTACGTCCACAATGACCTCTTATGATATTAAAATTGAGCATCAGCAATTTTTCCAAATTTTTTCCAACGCTCGTGTTATTGCGTGAAACGGAAGTAAGTCGAGTCATCCTAAGTCAAGATTCATCCATGGACGCGGCACACGCCTGTCGTAGAGTTTCCAATCTCGATCTTCGACGAGACCCGCAAAGGCATTTGCTTCCGGAAACGGAAACATGGATAGCTTGAGCTCCCAAGACAGTGAACAGTGAGCGACCAAGATGCGACGAGGGAAGTTTCTGTCTCTTCGCTCTTCCCGCTCACTTTTCTCTATTGCTCGATCGCGAGTTTCTCCCTATCTCTCGCGCACGAGCTGTAAATAAGGCTAATCGAGGGAGGCCGCAAATAGAAAGCCCTGCGCTAACGCGCCGGCTTGCGCGCCCGCTTATCTTCGCTCGGCTCACGAGACTCGGGACTTCCTCTCGGTATAGAAACTACCGGGAGCGAGGGACTTCCAGCCGGGAGTAACAGCGCCGCACACTCCGCGAGTTCTCCGCCGCTGGATTTATCCCGAACAGGGATGAACCCCGGGAACGGAAGTCGCGGGATCAAGCGAGCTCCCGAAACGGATCCGTGACTATTGATCGATGCATCTACGCGACCCCGGGTTAAGGAGGGAGTCTCGCTGCGCGCCGACTTCGCATAAGTTCGACAACAATAAGAGAATATTGCAAGTACTTCTTGATGGTGTGAAAATCTGAATAAAATCATGTATACTAAAGGTACTGAAAAGATTAATTTTGAATAATAATAATTGTAAAATGTTATTAACAAATTCATCAAAAAATTAATTGGTTAACGAATTACCCGACAACAAAACTTTTTTTTTAATGGAAATGATTCGTTTATTTTTCTGAATACGTATGAATTGTTTCAGATTTTTAAGTAATCGTTGATTTTTTGTTCTATAAAAAACTTCTCAGTACCTTTAGTATACATGATTTTTTTCAGATTTTTACACCATCAAGAAGTACTTGCAATTTTCTCGTATTGTTGTCGAACTTATGCGAAGTCCACGCGTAGCGAGACTCCCTCCTTAATTGGACGCGCGACCGATCGGCAGACAGTTGCAAGATCGAAAATTCACTCTCTTCGGAAAGATGATGGCATCTTTGCGCATGATGGCCAAAGACTACCTGCACGGAAATCGGCCCGGGCGTCTTTCCTCGCGCGCATTACCGAAATAACACTCAAAGCCGCGGAATTACTAATGGAGCCGAAAAGAGGCGAAGCGGGAACGAAGATAAATCGACGACGAAGTGGGGCAGAGGAAGTCGGTTTGAGCGAGACTCTGAACCGAGAAAACAACGAAAAGGAATACACAAAAAAGAACGAAGTGAAACGAAACGCAACGAAGTAAGAGAAAATAAAGCGTAAGCAGATCCGTGAAGGAGGATAAAGAATTGACGAACGTAGCGAAAGAATTGACGGACGAGGGGATACACTTATGTTACTTCTTCCTCCTCTTCTTCCCGGGCAGTCCGCGATCTCGAAGAAGCCGAGCCGCGGGAGTCTCAAAGGGAGCGCCGACGAAAAAGAGAGGAAAAAGTTGAGCAAGAAAACAAAAAAAAAGGTGGAAAAAGAAGCAAAAAATTAGAGTCGAAGCGGACCAGCGCAAGAGAGCGGGAATCGATTCTTGCGAGAATCAAGTCTGTCAACAGACTGACAAAAGAAAATGACGGATTCCCTTGGTTTCGTTTTTCATTTTTTTTTCCTCATTTTTTTTTACCCCGAATTCTGAAGAGGTGAGATAGCCTGCCGCTGACGTCTCTCGAGCCAAGGAAATGTGGCTGTACCGTTCTTACTATAACTAACTGCTCAAGCCGGGCTGTCTGGTGAAGAGGAGTTGCGTGGAGGGCCAGTGAGAGGAGAGAGACGGGGAGGCTTGCGGGTATCCAGACGATGCGAGTTTCGCCGCCGCCACGTAACGTCACGGCAGACGATGGGATAAGAAGCTCGGCGGGAGGGGGGGGGGGGATTTTGGGGGAGAACGGTCCACGAGGAATCGACGAGACACAAGTTTGCTCGTTTCGCCGGATACGCGAGAGGGAGAGGCTGACGGTACGAGGCGAGGCGAGCACCATCATAATACAGACGTGTTCGCTCGGACATCGGTGAGCATCCGTTTCTCGCAGTCGGATTTTGTGGGTGTAAGGTGTCGCCGCGTTGGAACTAAGCCAGAAACCTCTCGCCGACTGTGAGCAATCCGCGGGCGGAGGGGGGGGGGGGGAGACCGGGCCATATCGCCCACGCGATGCACATACCGTTACGATAAATAATCGAACAGCGAGCCAGCACAAGAGAGTCTACTCTAGCATTTTCTCGAGACACCTTGAGTCACGCCGAAGACCCTTCCCAACACCCTTTTCATTATCTCTTATCGATGGATTTTTGTGCCATTATTTTTTATATGAGAGCCAGGTGTGGGCAGATTATAAGGGACGATGGGGCAAAATGGACCCCCCATTTCGGATGAGGATTTTTTTATTTGTGTCCCGCGAGAGGTCGTAGGAACGGTCCGTCCTGCCCCCGTCTCTCACCCTGACTTCTCTTACGTAAAGTGCATTGCGAAATGAGTGAAAAAAAATTGCGAGACAGGAAGTGAAAAATGTTATGTCGGTTGCAAAAAAAAAAAGATAAAATAACAAAAATAAAACAACCGGTTTCTCGTTGAGTCTTGTGTCACCAGTTGAAATTTATTTCCGCCCGTTACACGACGAAGGAAGCTTTCGGATTATCGCTTTTGATCTCGCAACGCAGCCATCTCGGCTGCTACGTGAATTTATAGCCTATGTGAAGATACGCTAAACGCACAAAATTCACTTGAGTCGGTAAACACGATGGAAAAATGAACGCGAAAGAGAAGTAAAAAAAATTGTCGCTAAGCTGGAGTATTTAAAAATGTAAGACGATTGGCAGTGAAAAATTGGCCACGCCGGTCAACACTTTATTATCGTGTTGACTGGGAAATGCGGGCGCGATATATCAACTATGCATCGTACGTTCTTGGCTCTCGAGTTCGTTGGAGAGAAATAAAAAAAATCGATATCGCTCGATACGCCGGATAGTTACAAAATGATGCAACACACAGTGCGGCTAGGCAAATCTCTCCGAGGTCGAATTTTGTATCCGTTCAAGATCCATTAACCCACATTTCACGGAGAAATGTTTCCCCGTTGTACGAAACACATATACCTTGTTACTCCGGCCGAACGTCTACACAGTAGTTGTAAAAACCGATAAACAGAAAGCTCGCAAGGGGAATAAGAAAAGGGCGAATAGAATTCTATAATCCGAACTACTTCCGAAACCCCGCCCCGTAAACCTCATAATATTTATACGAAAAATTCCTTCGCCAGCTCGTATCACGGCGAAGAAATCGCTCCGTGCGTATCTACGATTTTGGAAAAACCCCGATCTCAAAATTTCCGATGGATTTTCGGATTTTATTGGTGCGATTGAATTTTTTCATAACGAGAACGTCCAGACGGAAAAAAACAATAATTTTGACTAATCAACGATAATTCATCCGAATTTTTCTTAACTCTGACGTGGCTAAAAATTTATTGGTGCTTAAGAATTAATTTATTGGAACGTTAAGGGGATTTAAGTTAATCCGTACGTGCTTCCGAAGAAGTTGGACTCCGTCGATGCGAGGCGATAGTTGTAGGTGGCTTGGACAGGACAGTGGAGAGATGTGACAGAGGGAAGGAGGCTGAAGGTGGGGTAAAATGGACCACTATTTTTTGTAGTACTGTCGAGGTCGAGATTTCTGTCGGGCCTCGAACGGCAACCTCGAGTGTCTTTCCTTCGTTTTTTTCCGTCACCTCCGAATCCTCGACGCGTCGAGCCTACAGTCCGAATTCACGTTTGTTCGCAGCTCGTATGCCGAAGCGGTCTCCTTCGCCTTCGCTCGTTCCCAACCGAGTTTCCTTCTCGCTACTCTCTTTGCCTTCTCCATCTCTAAATTTAGATTTTGTTTTTCATCGACAGCTGTTGGGCTTTATGTTTACGAGCCATTCGACGCACCTATACGAAATGAGCTTTATTCCCCGCTTACTCCGCAACGATTTTCGCCTCTCGCTAACACGCAACGGGAGCACCGCCGGACGCAGTCAACAACGAATGAACAACGATGGATGGGCCGGTGATGCGAGCCGGTAAATAAACAGTTAAATAGCACGATAAATAACTGGTAAATTAATTCCGACCATTTCTCTTTTGAATAAATAGTGAATTTACAAATACATTTTTTTTTAATTAGAGTAAAAGTGGTGAATATGGCCTACCTCGATTAACACGTAAATCAATGATATATGGATCGGTCCATATTCAGCACTTTTACCCTAAATAGGGGAGACCGGGGCAAGATGGCACAGTGAGGCAAAACGGAACAGTGAGGGCAAAACTCAATTTTCCAATAATTTTTGGATGCCCTATTTTGTCCCAACGATAAATCCGGATTTTTAAACCCGTTTTGAGCCACGTACCACCATCGCCACCATCCCAAAGTTATTGGAGAATTGCGTTTTGGTTCATTATCCCGTTTTGCTCCGGTGTGCCATTTCGCCACGCCCTCCCCTATGTAATCGTCCGGATGGATTTAATCCAAAAATAACATTTTGCCCGACTTCGCTAAAATAACTACATTACTTGCGTGCAATACGGGCTGAAAATTGCCTATTATTGACCAATGATCATTATCAACATGTGCACAGGCGCAATACGGTTTCGTTACTCCCTAACGAGTAATATCGTCAGTATTCTGCAAGCCTTATTATTCCCGGGGCAGTAATGGTCATTGGCGAATATGACGGTTACGCGACGCAACAAATGGTTATTTTAGCGAAGCCGAAAAAATAGTAATTTACGATACTAGTGCGATAAAACTTTTTCTGACGAGTTTAACTTTACAGCACGAGCCGAAGGTGAGTGCTGCAATCACACGGGTTCGGAAAACGTTTTTTGCACGAGTATCGTACAAATTTTATTTCACAAGGCGTGAAGATTTCCGCAGCGAGTCAAACAAAGTATTGCATGCTACACGGGAGGGAGCGGATTTTCACCTGGGGCGATTTCTGGCTTGCTCCGGTCGAGCAGCAAACGTTGCCCTCGTCAAAAATCGCGCACTTCCCGCTCTTGTAGCAAAATATACGATTTTGCAACTTGTAGTATTTACTTTTTTTTTGTAAAATTCTTTCGAAAAATTTACCATGAAACATAAACCAAGGGGCTAAATCGAATGGCACTGGCAATTTTTCGCTGTACACAGACATGTCTCGTCCGAAACAAGGACACCGGTCCATCTTGCCCCGGTGTTTCAAATTTTTTTAGCCCCTGGCCGTTCTCTGCCGTTACGAGAACTCACTTAACGTCTACTCGGCCACAAGAAACATTAGCATCGTGCTCGGTATTAGATTTTCACGAGACGCTTATAAGTGTATTTCTACTTGTCACACCATGCAGACGATTTAGTTACGGCTCTCTTCACACCCGACGGCACGTGACGACGATACTTCGCATTCTAAATCCCCGACGGCGCTCGTTGTCACAGCCAAAAATCGTTTTCGTTCGAGAAAAATCTATTTTCAAACGAATCCTCGACGTCTAAACTCAATTTCAAATTCCACGCTCTTATAATTTTCTTCCTCGAATCGCCGGACGAATTTTTTTTTTTTTTTGCTCATTCGAAGTGAAAAAAAGTGTCCGTTCCTCCTGCGGATGCCGGGTAAAGCCAACTCGTGGCTCGTGTGCTAATTAATCAGTCGAACGAATAGGCGAACAGATTTTGAATTCTTAATTTTTATTTTTATTTTTTTTTTGTTTTTTGCAAAAATTAAAGAAGGCGAGAATACCGTAGATGTAAATGCGATCCAATGGATGCAAAGAGTAGCGGGCGTTCTAGCGACCCGCCTGTGTATTGAAACTCGCACGACGATTTTAGAACCGAAATTTATGGATTTCGAGCGACAAATGGTTCCCTTCTCGGCGTTCAACGTCTAATTGTCGACGCCCACGGGCATCGAATTTATGTCTTGACCGCGGCCTTGACGAGACGACACCATCGGTCCAACATCGAAACAGCGATAAATGTTGCGAAAAAAAAACAAAAATAAAATAAAGAACAAAAAAAAAGAGAAGACAACAAGCCGCGTTCCTCTTTCCAGTGTTACGTAGCCGATACCGCAGTTACGCAACTCCCCCTCCCCCCCCTCGGGTTTCAGCCGATTTTTTAAATCGCTGGAAAAAAAAATAAAACCCACTCCGAATGACCAGATAAATTTCGGTATTTATTTTAAGTTTTAGTGTCTATTCAGCGAGTTTCATGAGTGAAACGTCGAGCGCTTCGAGGACAGCTGTTGGCATGTGGAATTATGCTTGTGCAATTTTTATCTTCCGTATCGGATGCGATACGGTTGGGAATGACAATAGATCGCGGTGGTTATTTTTAAGGATTTTACGACGAGAGTCCACGGAGAGCGAGAAAAGGGCTGCATCGAGCGGACGGTGAATCGGGGATAAAAATAATGCGAGTTTATTGATAGCGATAGGTGGGATATTTTTGCCAGGACCGATTGCCAGAGGCCTACAATAATAAATCGGTGACAAGCGCGGATCGCCGATCCATTGATACGATCGATTCGAGAGATCGATCGAGAAGCCAACGCTAATAGACACCTCTTCCCACTACATCCTATTCGCAGATAACGAGTCAGGTGAATAACCCGTCGATAAAAATACAACGGCCGGTTGCAAGCCTTGCCGGTTGAAGTGAAGCCCCGTCGACGTGCTAGCCACTCGATCGGAATGCGCGAGACGCGCGCCTCCCGACGTCAACTGTAACCCTCTCTTTCTCTATTTCGTTCCCTCTGCTCGCGCCTCTGACCGCCTCTCGTTTCTCGCTCTCTTCATCTTGCACTCCACCCTCCCGCATCCACGCACGAGAATCGCTCGCCTCTTCTCGAACCCCCGAGACCGCGAGCTAACGGATGACCCAGAGATAAAACCGCCCTACCCTACCCCGGGGTCCTAATTAAGAATGACTTTTCACCGAAACTCGCGTCCCACTTTCGCCTCCTCGAGCCTCGAGGGACACGACTATCTTCCGTGGTTTATTTCATTTGGTTAAAAAAATTAACAAAAAATACTTATGGTTTTTTTCATTATACAGTAGAACCCCGATTAACCGAGATGCTCGGGATCGAAGCGGCCACGGATAATCGAAATCCTGGTTAATACGGAAAGCGCAATTATATAAGTCAATAGTGGCTAATGATGCAACTTTATTTTGACTGGTTACAATGACATTTTGTACAACTTGCACTTAGTTGTCAAATAGTGTGAACTAGAATGTAGTCTTTGGATATTTTTTTTTCATAGATAGTACGTAAGCGAGTATTTTTTTTTAAATACTCAGTGACTTTGGTTTGCTCCGCACATTAAAAGAAAACCTCGGAAGACGAACGGTTAATCCGCTTCCCGGTTAATCGGGGTTCTACTGTATCACAATCTGTAATTTCATATTTCGATTTTTTTATATTGCAACGGGGTTTTAAAACCTTCAGTGGATCGACGAGAATTTTTTTTGGGGGATTTATCGATAAAAATTAATTTTAGAGATTTTATTTCATTCGTAATGGGATGAAGTGCGGTGGGCCACTGGAGGTTCGATAATCAATAAATCTGACAAGACCGTTCGACGTATAATTCATTTATGTCAAACATTATTAATTAAATTTACATACAACGAGCAAAATTAGTCAATACACACGAAAACACACAAACACACAAATACAAATTATTATTTGTTATGATAGTTCGATAGTAATTGAGCTTCGAGGTGTGGTGGGTACCAAAATGGCGCTCCATCAACGAGTTCCACATCATCGGGTCAATGAAATTTAGAGCACACGTACACACACACACAACGCGATACGACAAAACACACTTCGTTGCTTACAATTCAATTATTATTATTTATACATTTAGCAGTCGGTTATTATTAATTGATTTTTTTTGTTTTTATTTTTTAAGGCAGGCGTATGGTGACAAAGAGATATAGAGAGATTGCTTGGTACCAAGATGGCGTACCGTCACAGTGTTTACAGCGCTTTGCCCTCGGCTCAGGCATTCTGCGGTGACCTCGTGACCTCACCGATGTTCCATCGTCGGTTCGCACCAGCCGATTCGCTATTTGTTCCCTTCCTCTTAAAATATATATATATATATTTATTTTTTTAGTATTCGTCTATTTCGCAGCTGTGAATATCGTCCCTTTCTCGCTTGGTTCAAGACACTTCACCTCGCGAACTCGCGTTCCAACATGACACTCCTCATGCCCGAGAATAATTCTTTAGGAACATCGATTCGTGGCTTCGCCACTGTTTTGTTCCGCGAATTATCGTCGGATAACTTTATTTATTTTTTCTCACTATAGTTTAGTCTCACATGAGGCTGGCAATCGGTCGTCTCTTGTCGCCGATGATCCCGATAGATTTAAAACTATTACGTCAGTTCTGATTCTCGATGTCTCCGACGACGATGCGTGGCATTGATGAGTGTGGCGAATGATTATTTTATTTATTTTTCAAAATAATTTTTTCAAAAATCTTTCTTCAATATAATTCGACTAGGTTTGATAACTGGTCCACGATCGACTGAGCATTTATAATCGTAGTAGTAGTAGTATTTGTATATCGATTCCTCGTGATCGTCCAAGGAATGCAACTTCACTCGCTGTGGGAATGATACGTCGTTTAATAAAGTTTTTTTTAAATTTTCTTCTTTTTAAAAATATTTATTTCTCTCTTCTCGACAAACGCGAACGATTGGTCTTCGTTCCTCTCCTCGTTTGTCTCTTTTTTCCTCCTTTCGTATATTTTTTTCGTCGTTTTGTTTAATTTGTTACTTCTCCAATCGCGGTCGTCGTTTATTCGAAGCCTCGAACGAGCGACTTATCGTCTTCCGTCCACAGTCGCCATTGTCGCACGCGCGTACACACTTCACTTGTCTTCAATCACATTTCTCCCCGCTCGCAATTCTTCACTTGTCCTCAAATTTTCATAATTTCTTCCTTCCACCTTTTTTTAAATTCTCTTCAACAACTAAACATAACTCTGCAGTTGACGGGGTGTCCGATCGTCGATAATCATCATCAACCGGTCGCTCTATCCTCCGCCAGGCCGAAGCGAAGTATCTTCCGGACGTCCTAAGAGATCCTCGCGAAAACGTCCTCCCGCCCTCGGGCCGGAGCGGGCCCGGAGCGCCTCGTTTCCGTCGCTCCACCACCGAGAGATTCAGTCTTTTCGCACCCCTTCATGAACTCCCCGTCATCCACCGCAGTCGCGAGACTCGAGTGACTGTCGGGAAGAGTTCGCAAGTGCAACGCCGCGAGGAGGAGGGCGCGATTTTTTTTTGTTTTCTTCGGAGGGATGATGAGGGGATGAAAAAAAAAATTACGAAAAAAAATAAATAAAAATGAAAAAAAAGAAGAAGAAGAAGCGATGAGGAGGCAGCAGCGGAGGCACGTACTGCGCGCGGGTCACCACCGATTACATGTCGCGCGATAGGAGGCGTCTTCGTCGCGGGAGCGCCTTGCAGCCATCTCACACACGCACTGACGGACGCTCGACGCCGGGACGCCGTCTTCGGTCTCCGCTATCGTTCGGGGGTCCACCCTCTCGGCTAGCGTCGGGACGGCTGGCGTCGGGCCAACTGCAGCCCGACGTCGTCGACGGGGGCCGAACGCGAAGAGCGTCGACGGCGGCAACGCGCGACTATCGCCGCGCAGCCCGCAAGAGAGATTTAACGTCGTCGGGCTGCCGGCACCGTCGGTCCAACGTGCTGCGACGACGGAGCCCCAGAGTGCATCTCGTCGCTCACGGTGCACCACGCGTCCACGGACCGTTCGTTGCACCGGCCTCACGCACGAGATAACACCGCGAGACGCATCTTTGCTTCGAAAAAATTCAACGACACATTTTTCCCAATGAGTTTGCGGTTGAGACATTAATTCGTAATAAGTTGGTGATCGAATTTAGGGATGCTTTTTCGCGCGGCTGAAGGGGTGAATATGGACCACTGTCGGTCACCACTTTTACACCGAAAAAAATATACATCACAATAATAATAATAATAATAATATAATAATAATAATAATAATAATAATAATAATAATAATAATAATAATAATAATAATAATAATAATAATAATAATAATAATAATAATAATAATATAAAAATAACCATATATTTTTTTTATGTTATATATTTGTATTATTATTTATTTGGACCTAATGCGATGCTGCAGTTTTAATTGCGCCGTAAACGACATCAGCTGGAAGTTGTTTTTCACGTCATCCTAAACCTGGCTGATTTATCGCATATATATCGAGAGTGTTTCGTCGTAGACATATTTCCGTAGAGATGTTTTCGTATGTCTCGTCACAGTGACGAGGAAAAAAGAAAGTAGTAACAGTATTTATTACACACTCGTCGTGTTTTTTTATATATAATGTATTATTATTATTTATTTGTTTGAATTTGATATAACATGGACCTAATGGGATGCTGCAGTTTTAATTGCGCTGTAGGCAAAATCATCTGCAACAATTTTTCCCATCATCCTAAATATAGCTGATTTATCGCATGTATATGGAGAGTGTTTCGTCGCAGACATATTTCCATACCGATGTTTTCGTCTGTGTTGTAACAGCGACGAGTAAAAAAGGAAAGCAGTAACAGTATTTATTACATACTTGTCATATTTTTTTACATATAATATATTTTTATTATTATTTATTTGTTTGGATTTGGTGTAAATTAAAATGGACCTAATGTTGCGGTTTTAATTGCGCCGTAAACAAAATCAGCTGGAACGTGTTTTTCACGTCATCCTAAACATGGCTGATTTAGCGCATATATATAGATAGTGTTTCGTCACAGACATATTTCCGTACAGATGTTTTTAACTGTCTCGTCACAGCGACGAGTAAAAAAAGAAAGGATAGGAACCTGCAATAGACGAGAGCAGGAGTCACATGTGTGGGCGGTTCGCTAAAGTTTTCAACGGTAGTAGTTTATCCCCAAAGACGTTTGTCTCAACGGTGACGTCATGGCCACAGCGAGGACTGCGAAGCTGTACGGGGAATAAAGGAGGAGGGATGACGAAGAGTAGCTGAAAAGGGAACACAGATGGCCTTTGTAGTGACCGAGCGATTGGTACACACACACACACACACACATCGGCCTCAGTGGGCGAGAAGAGATTCGGGGAAATGTGGAACGTTGCGGTTTTGGCCCCGAAAGATATTGTTGAGACGGGTGACTGTTGCATTATTCTATTCGCGAGCACGGAATAGGTTAAAAAACATTAAGATAAGATTTTTTGTTTATGGAGCAAATACGTCTTATGTTACTCGTTAAAGTAAATAATGATTATATTGTCACATAGTTGTGGGTTACTTTAATCGTGCATATCATAGCTGTAATCTTATTGTAGATACCGGAAGGTTAATTTTTATTTAGCTTCAAGAGTTTTGTAACTCCATTATAATTTATTATTCGGAGCTCTAAAATTAGGATTTATTTATCTTACAGCGTTGTCCGATGGCATTCGTTAGAGTTGGCTGTCAAACAAGCGCGACTGTTGCTTTATATTAACCCTTTATAAGTCACACCTCTGTCCCACTGTTAGGCGCAAAAGTAGCAACGCGTGGCCCCCCGCTCCACGTCCGTTAGTCCCGTTTCGGTACGGTTTCGGCCATGTGACTTAAAAGCATGTGAAACACTATGGAGTGCGACAGAGATAGCATCAGTGGCGCTCTCGGCGGAGCGAGAGAGACACGCTGAGAACGTGTTTCACATGCTCTTAAGGTAAATCGAGTTGACATGGTCGCGATTTATTAAACATGGTGGCCGTTTTTTCGCCGGAAAAAAACGGAAAAAAATTCCCTGACTTTTCCCTGACTTTTCACTCACCAATTAAAAATTTTCCCTGACCAAACTTCTAACGACTTATAATCAAAAAAATTAATAAAGCAAATGACAATTCCTAATTATTATATTAACATTTAATTTTTTTTTTTTCAAAATGTTCCCATTTTTTTTAACGCTCCCTTCTATGTAGTTCTTATTTATTTATAAAAGGTTCGGCGACAATTTACTTCTTCCCTAACCAATTTTGAAATTCCCTGACATTTCCCTGATTCCCTGACCAAGATTTTTATTCCCTGACTTTTCCCGGTTTTCCCTGACCGCGACCACCATGTTAAACAACGAAAATTGGAGAGTTACCGCTAAAAAATAACCTTAACATTTTAGTTGTAATCAACTCCAGAAACATCGAACTGAAATATTTCACTCAGAAATTTCGATATTTTCGATGCGGGATTCAATTGGAGCTCTATAAACAAATACTTGCGATCGGCCATAACATGCGGACACTACGGATAATATCGACATAGGGAAAGAACAACACATGTCTTACTATATTTTATGCAGTCTACATAAACTACAGAAAGACAATTATTTCCGTCAAATGTTTCTGATGCCAAACTAAAAAGAAAACGTCTTTACTGGCCATATCACCCAGAAATTGCGGAAGATATGGCCATATCTCCTGTAGCCGACTTACCCCCTTACTGTGACGCATTCGCACAAGGGCCCAGGGAAACTGCGGAAAACCTGGCCATACACAGACGGTTCTTCGCTGAGAGTTTAGTGTTCCTATAGGGTAATCACCAATCTCGGAGAAAATTGCCTCCCGCCTGACCGCGTGCAATACCGCTTGACTTTGGGAACCGCCATACAAATATATGCACTGTAAAAATAAGTTGTAAATTTAATGCACTGCTACTTGAAATTTGCTTGCATTACATTAATTGAACATTAATGTACATTTTTGTAAAATAAAAATACCACGTATTAAAATTCCAAACCTTGCGTCCGAAATTTACAAAATATACAAAAAAATTGCACGCACAAGTGTTCGAAATTTTCGAAACAGTTTATGTAACGATAAAGCTTCCAATACCGTCCAATTATTTACGTAATCAGGATTTATTGTGTACTCAGCGTAACATGAGAAATCCGTCAAAGAAATAATCAAAGTACGTGTATCAAAAAAATTGAAAGCGCGATAATCCGAAGAGGGAAAACACTGACGGAAGTGTGACAAGGTCCCCGTGAGTGTGACAAGGTCCCCGTCTTGCGCGACGAGGTCCGGGCCATCCGAGAGTTGATTAACCCGACAAACCCAATTAAGAATAAGTGACACGCGTGTAAATCTCCGGGGAGGAGAGTCGGCCGAGAGATCCCGAGTGAGGGAGTCGGGAGATAAAAAAAAGAGACGAAGCAAGAAACAAAAATGAAACGAGGAAAAGAAGAGAAAGTGACGAGCAGGCGATAAAAGTCCGAACGTCGGAGCTCGAGCGCGTGCCCACCGAAAAACGGGCTCGGCCCTCGTCGCTGTCTAATACAAATGTTTTTTTTACGAAGCCGCTACTATTTTTTTTTATCTTTTTTTTTTTCAATTTTCCAAGATTTCTCGCGTCATCGAGAGAGCGCGACGAGAAGAATCGCAGAAAAATAGAAAGAGTCGCGAGGGGAGGAAGAGGCCGTGGAACATCGCGACGGATAGTGGTACGGACAAAAATATACGACGAGGAGGGAACGCCATGGGTTTACGGGGCGTGCGAGTGAGCTGGTGTTAGGCGAGATGCAGGAAGCAGTGAATCAAAAATAAGACTCTCGACGGAGCACGTACTACGCGCCGCTTGCCGCTGTCTTCTGTCGGGAAGACACTGTACGAGGAAAGAGAGTTAAGGGGGTGCGCGAGACAGGCTGAAATTGTCAAGTAAAGAGCAGAGCCCATACGAGTCTCTCGCACCCTGTTTACCCTCCGGGAACTCGTAATCGCTTGACGAATAGACCTTTTCATAAAAAAACAACAACAAAAAAGGGAAAATACCTCGACGATAAAGTAAATAAATTGCTGCAAAATCGGACTACTCGTTACTTCGGAATTCAACGGTTTCATGCCATTCGGTCACTTCACGTCACGCACTATGAGTATTACTCACGATTTGGCATAAGCTGCCTGACGGAATGGTGGAAAAATAAAAAAAAATATATATATAAAAAATATTTTTAAATAGACGAGGAAAGGGAGTGCGCGAGATAGACTGAAATTGACAAGTAAAGAGGAGAGCCCATACGTGTCTCTCGCACCGGGTTTATCCTGTGGGAACTCGAAATCGCTTGACGAATAGACTTTTCCTTAAAAAAATAAGAAAAAAAAATACAAAAAAAGAAAATACCTCGACAATAAAGCAAATAAATTGCTGCAAAATTTGACAACTCATTATTTCGGAATTCAACGATTTCATGCCATTCGGTTACTTCACCTCACGCGGTGTGAGTATTACTCAATATTTGGCATAAGCCCCGCAACAGAATGGTGGATAAAAAAAATATAATAAATAAATTTAAAAAATAAATAAAATTGACAAAACGCTCTAGCGGTTTGCTCGCTTTCTCTCTCGCACGGGAACGACATAAACGGGCGAGTTTACGAGGGGTATATACGGGAGAGTCGGGAGTTCGCAAATGCGGGGACAACGAGCCAGCGCGAGTCAGCGGACCGAATCACGATAGTTGGCTATCCTCTACCGGGTGGGCCGGGCCAAAAGTGTCCAAAATTAAAGCAAACGCCCCGCTGCGAAACGACGACGGCGACGATGTCCTCCGCTTACTCCCCCGTGATGAGCCAAAGGCATAGAACCCCCCCCCCCCTCCTCCCGCCACCCCCCTCCCTCGACGATGGCACTCTCGCGAGCACGGCGAATAATTTTGTGATTAATTTCTAGCAAGCCGTTGCACTGAGTGAGAAAACTCAGACGGTATATTATACACGTTAATTTGTAGATGCCAATTCCGGGACAACGCTACTATGTAGCCGAAACAATGACCATCACTCTTTGTGTGTATTCGAGCCTCGCGCGTCTAGTCTCGGCTAAATGTATTTTCGACACGAGTCAACAACTTCCATTTGCACAGATAGTTTTCGCTGTAACTGAATTTTTTTTTTATTATTAATTAATGAATATTAGGTGGATGTTGCGTTAATGCATTCGGAGTCAATCGCTATAATTACACTGGATGACTTCTCGGCGTTTTATGGTACTTTTTTTTTATAATTTTTTTGGCCCGAGGTTGAAGCCCTCGAAAAAATTTTAACTATAAATTAGAATGTCGCGATGTGTTGAGAATAAAACTATCGTGGCGGTTTCTTCCTGCTCGCCTCTGGGTGAGAGTAGGAGATTTCTTATCCCGCGCGAGACCACCCGGTACAGCTGTTGCCCTGCGGGTAGCAAGGCGCGTGTACGGGGGACCGAGCGTTACGCTCCAATTTTCTCGTCGCTGCGCGAATCTCCTTCGGGAATGAATTCCGCGCTGCGGTGTCGGGGCGGATTTACGATCGGTGCACCGCTCGGCCCGATTTAGAGAGATGCCGCTGCTGCTCGTGCTGCTGCGTCGAGCGCGCGCGCGCGCGCGAGATGATCGGACGCGAGAGAAAATCCCGCGGTTAGCGCTGTGAAAACTAATTGCGACAAAACGATCGCAAGGAATTGAAGGTTTTTCGGGTACGCGCAAACACGAGCTCGGATGCCGGAACGAGAAGCCCGGTGCTACGCAGCCGTTAAGAAACGGGATAAAAGTAAATAAATGAATTAAAAAACAAATGAAAAAGCGTCCCGAAAGTGCGAAGAACGTTTACGGGAATAGAAGCGGGGGTGTAACGAGAGTCGAACGATATATAGTTTTTATGATTCAACGAAAAAGTCGAGGTAGACTGTAAAAAAAATTTTGTACATTTGGCAAAAAAAAAATTCGTTCTCGAAGGACCACAATTTTTCGATATAATTTCACAATTAATAAAAAAAATAACCAACCGAAAAAGATAGTACGATTAACAAGAAAGTAATCCTTGCGGACATAAACGCTCGTTAAATTCGGCACGAATTTTTAATTTTATTTTTTGGATTTATTCATAAAATTAATTAAAAATTGCCGAAATTTCCATCAGGCCCGGGTGAGATTGTAAAAATCAAGAACTATACCATCGGCCAAACTACGATATTAAGTTTGAAATTAACAAAAAGTTCCGTTCCATAAGTGCGGACAGTTTTGGCAGAGTTTTGGTCCGCGCGTATCGGCGAGTACAATGAGCGTTAAGCTGGTTGCGCAACGACCGACCGGGCTGTACTCCCCCGCTCGTTCGTATTCGTAATCCCGAGGGCGAAAAGGCCCAGCGAAAGACGAGGAGACCAGGAGGAGAAACGACGACAAACGACGTACGCAAAGGTAACGGCCGGTGCGTTCTCTTCAGCGTGTAACGTACGTGATGCTGCCGTAAGCTGTTGCGTCCCGTCGCCGTAGTATGCGCGATATGTCTTTCGATGTGTATATATGAGAAATAATGCGTGTGGGAGTTTGCGCTGGCGAATGAGTCAGCAGTCGCCAGAAATACAACGCTCCGAACGAGCGCGCGCGCGCGAACCTTCTCTACATTCACAACAAATCCCGAACGTCACTCTTTCGGCCTCTCTCTCATCTCCTCGTCGCAAACCGCGGCGATGTGTATTATGTGGCACGATTTTCGCAACGACAACAAAACCTTCGATAACACAGTTCCGCGGAAACTCTCGCTCCCATCGTTGCCAGTTCGGTCGTCACTGTCCGAAACACAAATGAGTTTAAATTCCAGAAAAATACAGTCAGGAATCGGATGACTAATTGGAAATAACGAAATGATCGTCGTTCTTCAAAGTTACCCATAATTAAAAAAAAAAAAATTATTTAAAAGAAGAACAGCTTTTATTATCGAAGATAAATAAAAACAATGCCAAAAGGGTTATGAGCAATGAATTTATGTTCCAGAAAATATCTCGAGGAATTGGATGACTAATTGAAAATAACCAAAAGATTTCCCGCCCCAAAATTTACCCACAAATTCGTTTACAAAAAACAAGTTCTATTATCGGAGATAACCACAGCAGCAAAAAGCGTCAAAATTCGTTCATCGAAGAGCCGATAATGGGGCAAGGCACAAATGATTTTCTGTTCTAAAAAAAGATCTCGATGAGCGAGATGACGAATTCGAAAGACCTCAAGGATTTTCGGCCCCAAAATTGACCCACAAATGAGTAATAATTTTTTTCTGTTTTTAACGTTTACAAAAAACACGTTCTATTATGAGAGATAAACACAGCCTCCAAAAAGAGTTAAATATTGTTAATCAAGGAGTCGATAATGGGGCAAGGCACAAATGATTTTCCATTCCAAAAACGACATGGATGCCCAAGATAATGAATTCGAAATACCCAAAGGATTTTCGTCCCCAAAGTTGCCCCACAAATGCGCAATAAATGTTATCTTGTTCTTAACATTTACAAAAAACAAGTTCTGTTATCGCAAGTAACATCAAAAGGGTTAAGTTCGTTAATCGACAAGCCGATACTGGGACAAGGTTCAAATTTTCCATTCCAAAAAACGATCACGATGACCAATTCGAAATAACTGAAGTATTTTCGTCCCCAAAACTGACCCACAAGTGCATAACATTTTTTTTTATTTTAAGAAACAAGCTTTATTATCGAAGATAAAACCAGCGGCGAGAGGGTTGTAACTCGTCGAACGACAGGGCGATAATGGGGCAAGGTTGATCGTGATTCTTCGGCGAAGGAGAGCAGGCGAAGGAGATCCGCGACGTAGAGAGAGTCGGAGTGGATAATCGTCGAGGACGCAATGGTCGCCCGTCTCGAATCATCGCCGAGCCCGCGAGAGTGCGTATTGTATAGTCGACCATTATGTTCGCCCTATTACACAATTACTATTCTGTAATAGATCGTCCGTTCGTCGGACGGGTTATTACGACTACGCTATATATTTCCTCGGACGCGAATCTTCTCTCGGTCGATGTATCATCGTCATCGGGGAAACTGCTAATCGACGAGACGATTGTGGCCGGCGAGAGAACGAGCGAACCGACAATCGTTCGTGACTCACCGGCGAGCCGGTAAATCGCACTGGATGCACGAAGTGGTGGGTACGGACCGAAAGTACATACGGTTTGCTCAACTGAAAGCAAGGTGACGCTATCGAGAGCCCAATTACCTCGCGTGTATCTCGAGATTAACCCCTCATCATCCCGATCATTCGATTAACACGTTAAATTTTTTTATTTGCTTTAAAGGCAATCTTTTTTTTATAGATTTTTAATAGCCTATTATTATTTTCCATTTGTATATATGTGGAGGGAGGGGAGAAGAGCCGGTACATCGCACCGGATAAACGAGCGGTAGGTATGGACCGAAAGTACATACGGTTTGCTGAACTGAAAACTAGGTGACGCTATCGAGAGCCCACAATTACTTCGCGTGTACCCCAAGATTAATCCGTCATCATACCGATGATTAATTAGGACGTTACATTTTTTAATTCGAATCAAAGGTGGTAGTTAATTTTTTTTAAATATCCTGTTATCATTTTTCATCCGTATATATCTGGCGGGAGGGGAGAAGAGCCGGTACATCGCAACGGATAATCGTGTAGTAGGTATGGACCGAAAGTACATACGGTTTGCTGAACTCAAAGCCAGGTAACGCTATCGAGAGCCCAATTACTTCGCGCGCACCTCGTAATTAAACCCTCATCATCCCCATGATTCAATTAGTACACTAAATGTTTTTATTTTTCTCTTTTATTATTATTTAAACGCAATAGTTTTTTTATTATTTAATAGAATTTTCATATCCTATTATCATCCTTCTTCGATATTATCGGGCGGGAGGGCAGAACAGCCGGTGCACCGCAGCAGATAAACGAGTGATAGGTGTGGACCGAATACGTATACGGTTTGCTGAACTGAGAGCAAGGTTACGCTATCGAGAGCCCAATTACTTCACGAGCACCTCGAGATTTGCCCCTCATCATGTCCATGATTCAATTAGTACACTAAGTTTTTTATTTTTATTTTTGATTATTATTTTTTATTTGTATTGTTTATAGAATTTTAATATTCTATTATCGTTCTTCGTCCTTATTATCTGGCGGGAGGAAAGAAGAGCCGGTCCACCGCAGCGGATAACCGAGTGGTAGGTGTGGACCGAAAGTACATACGGTTTGCTGAACTGGAAGCAAGGCGACGCTATAGAGAGCCCAATTACATCATCTCCATGATTCAATTAGTACCTTAAATTTATTTACCTGCATCAAACGCGATATTTTATTTAATTTTTTTAATAGCCCGTTGTTATTTTCCATCCTTATATATCTGGCGGCAGGGGACACGAGCCGAGGCGAATGTTCCGTTTCGATATTACCCGCGGCAGATTGCGCCAATCTTGCGTAATTTTGTATCAGCCGTTTTCATTGTACGCGTGCGGACTGCGTAGCAGCGATTCTGAAGCTCCGTCGCAACGCTAATTTGGCACTAATTCTCCCTCTAGAGCTTTCGCGAAGTGTCCTTTCGCGGCGCAGAACCGCGCGATCCGTGTCCGGATGAAAAACTCTCGACGACAGCTGGTGAAGATTTTTATGTAAAGTTCTAAAATTTCCGCCAAAGGGACCGAGGACGCAACATCACGGGATCCAACGATCGTTTCGCCGGGCAGGGAGCTGCGCGGAGCCCGAAAAAACAACAAAAAAAAAAATTAGTCGACTAACAGCGAGGACACGGTGACTAAGATTAGACTCTTGTCAACGAGAGCTCGTCGCGAGGGCAGACATTTGAAGAGAAGATGAAAAAGAAGAAAAAAAAAGCAACACGCTAGTGTTGTCTCGTGGAAACTGGCGTACGGCGGGCAGAACGATTATAGAAAATTTCCATGCCTCCACGTGCGACCTCCGTTATCGAAAAAAAATAAAAAGTAAAAATAAAAAAAGAACCTTCAAAATTAGGCAGTCCGAATTCTTTTTATAAATTCGTATACGTGGGCTCGGGAATCCGTTTGTTTATTTCAATTTTCATTTATAAAATACGTTGACGAATGGAAATAGAAAATAAAAATAAAGAAACAAAAGTAGGGTATCGAGCCGTCCGATTCGACCCTGAAATATCGGGCCGCTATAACTCGTCGGAGTTTACGATCGCGGACGTCGGATGACGAATCTATATCGGGTCCTTGGGATGGACCAAATAAAATGTGTATCATCGGGACCGGATCGAGAAGAATCGACGCATGACTCGGACGGGCATGTTGCATGAGCAATTTGCATCGCGTCCGAAGTCGCGGTCGACGTGGTCTTCCGACTACGTCGACTACGGAGAGACGAGCGTCGGTGTGCAAAGGAGGGAACGACGTTGAGCGCAACGACGAGGAGGGTTGGTGTGTTTCTTGGGCGCCCGGCGCGAAAAGCCTCACGTGGCTGCCAAGCCGCGTTCACGCATAACACGCCGACACGTGGGTCACTATAGTACAACGCACAACTGCCATTGTATAATTGGCACGAGTCAACCGCTTCTACCTACTCCCCCGAACCACCGCCCCTTCATCCGCTTCTTCCCAGTCCTCCGCATCTCTGCTTCCCGAGAGCGACACGTGTGTGCCGTCTGCATCTCGGAAAAACATGCACGCATAGCATTCGAGCAACTGTTTCGGGTACAGTCCCATCTCGCGCAAGTTCCGATATCCATAAATTTTCAAGGTTCTTCGATCGGTAAAATATATTTTGAACCATCGAAATTTCGATTAATCGCTGAGAGAAAAGATTTGCGGATTTTTTTTAAATTCGTGTCTGATCGCACATGGACCCGATCCACTTATCGGCCAGGCTGTAGGACGAGCTGTTCGTTAATAAAAATGACGTGACGCGGAATTAAAAATAAGATATTTTTGATATATATTTGGGTGAGCAATTTGCTAAAAGTTTCAAAGCGTCGAGCGGCAAATTCACAGATCGCTATGGCAATATATAGAAACTTTGGCAGAGAACATTTGGATACGAAAAGTTATTGTACACTATGCAGCTCGGAGGTAACATTTGTTACGCTATTATTGAGGCCGCGCAGAGTCGTTCCCCGAGAAGCGCATAACTCTCGGGCCGGCGGGAGAATTCGGCCGAAACGGCATAGAGAGAGAGAGAGAGATTCTGGTCGGGCCAAGCTCACCGAGCATTGAAACAAGTAAGCACGTATATAACGGTGTATTACAGTATAAGCGAAGTCCGTCTGATCACCGGCGGCCCTGACTACTTATCGTCGAGCAACTCGGCAGCGGCAGCAACTACAAAGCCGCGAATAGATGAGAAAGAGAGAATGTGGCCACTGTGCAGAGTGCAACTGTGCTTCTGTTTGGGGAAAATGTGTTATGCACACGAAGACGTCCGAATCGTGCAGCCTACATGCCAACACGCGAGACTTAATACCGCGGCCTGACCCTGTCGCCATAACTATACCAAATTCCCGAGCCCGAACAGCTCCAAACACAGTTATTCTGAGGACAGCGACAGCGACAGCGATAGCGATTCCAATAGCAATAGCGAAAACGACAGCAATAGCGACAGCGATACCAATAGCAATGGCGACAGCGATTCCAATAGCAATAGCGAAAACGATAGCAATCGCGACAGCGATACCAATAGCAATGGCGACAGCGATTCCAATAGCAATAGCGAAAACGATAGCAATAGCGACAGCGATACCAATAGCAATGGCGACAGCAATACCAATAGCAATAACGGCAACGATACCAATTGCAATAGCGACAGCGATACCAATAGCAGTAGCAACAGCGATACACTGAGAAAAATAATTGGTAGAATTAAGCAAATGCGCGGTGACATACGTTCGAAGGTGTATTTTGTTGGTACAACAAAAATGTTTGTTTCAGT
>JAPYZC010004688.1:0-17847 GCA_030522665.1 Ichneumoninae sp. A BG-2022a | reverse complement strand
TTTTTTTCAGATTTTTATCCGATCGAGAAGTGTTTGTAATTCTCTTTTATTCCTCTCAAACTTAGGCGGCGTCAGTCATTGCGCTAATACTACCTTAATATCATTGCTGGAGGGTTGACCCATTCAATGGCTACGAACTCTGCGTTGAAAAATACAATGCCAAAATTCCATTGACTGATTTATTTATCTGCTACTCCTTCGTGAAATCTACTGGTTGTAAACTTCATAACTCGTAAAGAACCAATTATTGAAAATGATTAATATCATTGTTGGAGGTTTGACCCATTAAATAAATGGCTATAAATTCTGCATGGAAAACACAATGGCAAAATACCATTTGGCCGATTTATTTGTCTGCTACTCCTTCGTGAAATCTACTGGTTGTAAGCTTCATAACTTGTAAAGAACCAATTATTGAAAATTATTAATATCATTGCTGGAGGTTCGACCCATTAAATTGCTATGAACTCCGATTTATTTATTATTTATTGACCGATTTATTTATCTGCTACTCTTTCGTGAAAACTACCTGCTGTAAGCTTCATACATTGCAATGAACCAATTATTGAAAATTATTAACATCATTGCTGGAGGTTTGACCCATTAAATGGCTATAAACTCTGCGTTGAAAAACACAATGGCAAAATACCATTTGACCGATTTATTTATTTGCTACTCTTTCGTGAAAACTACCAGCTGTAAGCTTCATACATTGCAATGAACCAATTATTGAAAATTATTAATATCATTGCTGGAGGTTTGACCCATTAAATGGCTATAAACTCTGCGTTGAAAAACACAATGGCGAAATGCCACTTGGCCGGACGCATCCAATATCGATTTATTTATCCGCGACTCTTCCGTGAAAACTACCAACTTTAAGCTTCATAACTTGCAACGAACCAATTATTGAAAATGATTAATATCATTGCTGGAGGTTTGACCCATTAAATGGCTATGAACTCTGCGTTGAAAAACACGATGGCAAAATGCCACTTGGCCAGACGCATCCAATATCGATTTATTTATCTGCTACTCCTACGTGAAAACTACCAGCTGTAAGCTTCATAACTTGCAAAGAACCAATTATTGAACAGGATTTGTCAATGATGCTGGAGATTTGAGACATTCAATATCAATATTCCGTGCATCGATTTATTTATCTGCAACTCCTTCCTGAAAGCTACCAGCTGTAAGCCACATCACTTGCAAAGAACCAATTATCAACCACGATTAATATCATTGCTGGAGTATTAACTCGTTCAATGACTATGAATCACGTGCCATGATGATACCAGCTGGCTGTGGTAAAACCGCTGTTCTTCTCTGATATTTTTAATTGAATTTTTTTTTATACACGATAATCGATAATGAAACAATTCGGTAAACATGCAGCCCAAAATATGAAATTCTTTACCGAATAATTCACGAATTTTCCCGATCACTTTGCGGTAATAGATTGAGGCAAAAATCTGACCGACATTTAGTCCCGTAGGGGCATCGAAGATCCCGTTCGAGATATATCCAATTATCGCGCGCATTTGTAACGCAAAGTCTGGCTCTATCAGGGAGAGCGAGCGAAACGGAGAGGAAAGATATGTCTCTATCACAGCTCCGCCCCCCAAGGCCCTCTCTCCCTGCATCATGGAGCTTCGCATCTCCGTTTCAATGGGACTTTATCTCCCGCTATTCACAAACCGCTACCAATCAGGATCTCACAGGAGAAATTGGTTCGCAAATAAGAATTGCTATCGGCCGAATTACCGTATCAAGCGTGCTAGCATAAGTTCACCGGATCCATCTGCGGATATTCTACAATAACTGTTAGAGCGCTATTCGATTTACATTGGAAATAATAGATAAATAAGACTGCGATTCCAGAATTTGGAAATTAGTAGCGACGAATAAGTGTTCGCATAAAAGAATGACTAGCAAACGTATTATCGGATCACGCGTGCGACCATTAAGTTTCGGGATCCATCTGCGGATATTCTACAATCACAGTTTTACCGC
Source organism: Ichneumoninae sp. A BG-2022a (assembly GCA_030522665.1). Lineage (NCBI taxonomy): Eukaryota > Metazoa > Arthropoda > Insecta > Hymenoptera > Ichneumonidae > Ichneumoninae sp. A BG-2022a. Next base: position 15,834 of record JAPYZC010004688.1, on the reverse strand, counting down.
TATTCGATTTACATCGGAAATAATAGATAAATAAGATCCCAGCTCCGGAAATTCAAAATTAGTAGCGTTGACTAATTGCTTTGCAAATAAAAACTTCTGTTGACCAAATTTTTATATCAAGCATGCGACTGCACAGTTTTGGGATCCAACTGCGGATTTTCTACAATGACTGTTCAAACGCTATTCAATTCACATTGAAAATAATAAAGAAGACCATCCAGAAATAAGAAATTAGCAGCGTTGAATAATTGTTCAAGGCTTCCAGCACTCCGTACGCTACTCATATACCTATATAATAATGTAAAAAGGGCCTGACCCGTAAATTACTAAAATAAATAAACAGATAAATAGATAATCAATATTATCTTCAGGGATCGTCGGCGACAGAACTTACAGTTTCTAATGTCCGAAATAAATACGGCGAGTCCACGCATTCCATCCCCTCGCACGGCCGGCATCTTGCTCCCTTTAATTTAGAACTACCTGCGGACGAAGAATTTTCATTGATACAAAAAAAACATAGTTACTAATATTTTTAAATATAATTTTAGCGAACGAAACAGCCGAGCGTGACAGCCCGATTATTGCCGACGTAAGCCGAGCGTCCGATCGGAAATTACACGACCGAAAATCGCTACAATATTCAAACGATAATCCATCGATCGCCATACGAGACCCAAAGGTTAAATTGATAATTCCCGAACCCCCGGAATCCCAAAATTTTCGTGATGGGAGACGAATTTTTATTGTATTTTTTCACCGGAACACGACCACCTTGCGTCAAAATCGGAGTGCGCGAGTGCTCGCGTGGACACTCGTGCGTCCATTGACACTGCGGCCGATGGGGAGCGATGAATAAAAAAAAAAGGGAGAATTAAAATTAAAAGATTCGTGCGATGATGTCTCACGGAGCGAGCCGGTGTCCGTCGGAGACGTCGTGTCACGACCCAATTCCGATAACGAGCGGAGCGATTTTGACAGCGCGGCTGGCTCTCGGTCGCGCGCGCACCGTCAAAAGTCAAAGATCGCGTTTTAAGGAGGGATCCGAGGCGAGAGCGGACGACGGCCGATGGCTCGAGACGAACACACTGTTAAGATCGGCCGTTCTAACGCCGCAACTTTTGCTCGTGACGCGGTGAGCTAACGAGAAAGCATGCGAGAACGCGTCGACGGAGCGAGGCTGCGAATTACGAAACGAGTGGGTATTTTTTTTTTTTTTACGGCGTTGAGATTGGGGTAACAGCACCCTACCCGGAGGATTCGCCGAGGGGAAACCCTCCCTGGTTCCGTTCTCAAACGATCTCTCGCGATGGTTAAGATCGATCGCGATGATGCACTGTTCGAGCGTGCTGAACGCTGTACGTACCGATCTGGGGGAGGAACGCTATTGCGTACGGCTCGATAAACCGAATGCACGGGAGGCGTCAACTATACGCGACTCGGTGCCACAGATTTTGTGGCTGTCGCCATTTGCAACCGCTGACTAGTTTCTAGCTGACGGCTGCACCGTCGTTCGCCGCGCTGGATCGCTTGCGCACACACACAAACGAGACGCGCGCATGCGCCCTCGACCGAGCGCATGCGCACGACTCGTCGCTCGGACGGGAAAAATTCGAATCGACATTCCTCGAATGCTTCGAGAGTCGCATGCAATGTCGATCGATGAATACGGGGATTAAATACTTTTCACAGTTTCTGGAAAAATTTTATTCTCGTGTTTGTCGTGGAAATTTGTACATATGTGTAGAATTATGAAACGTTTATTGCGCGGACGTCGACTCCTTTATCTTCTCTAGCAGCATCTCCAGTCTGTCCTTCATGACGGGTTGACCCTTTTTAGTTTTTTTCGATAGCTTCTTGTACATTTGCATCCGCTTCAACTTGTAATTACTCAGAGCCTCCTCTCGTTCTGCCTTGGACTTGAGCAACTGGTCTTTCTTCTGTTGCTTCTCGGCTTTCTTTTTTTTGAACTCTTGCTTTGCCGCGAAGAATGCACTCTTCTTTTTCTTGGGATCGCCGCTGTGGAAAACGTGTTATAGATGAATATCATAGAGATTGGAAGGTTCGAGGTGTTCTTTTATTTCGGTATACCTGTTCTCCTCTGGTTTGTCCTTTGGTTTGTCCTCTGTAGCCTTGGAGTGCAACAGCGTGTCCGAAGTGCCGCGCTGATCTTTGTGAAGATCCTTGTAAAAGCCTCGCAGAACAGACTTCTTTCTACGCTCTTCCCACTGCGTAACTGCGGAGGTCACGCGTTAGTAAGCAAACGATAAATGTCAAGTCTAACCTTTTAAGATTACAAAAAATAAAGGCGTACCCTTGTACTTGTTGCTATACTTTTGTAACCTATATTTTTTTTTATCGAACGGTTTCTTTTCGTTCACTCTTTTATTGCCTTCGTTATTTACTTCCCGCTTAGCTCCCTTTCCATCATTCTTGTTGGTCTTCATAATTGTTTTTTTCTATGTAAAGACGAGGGAAGACATGTTTACCATCGACATGTGGTAACCGCCGAGTAAAGACTGTTAACGGAGAAGGCGCGCCTGATGCTGCGCTGCGATACTTCTTAAATCCGATATTTTTGTTTCGATTTAAAGCCAATAGATGGACATAGAATTCGATTTCAATTTTTGCTTTATACCGAAATACGTCACTTCCGGTTTGAAAACCTGATTTTTCGCCGGAACTGACGACATCTGGGGGACAAATCACTTCGGTTTAGAAATCTCATTTTTTTTACCGGAAGTGATTTCATCCAAGGGTAATTTCTGGTTTGGGAATCTGCATTTTTCTACCGGAAGTGATGTATCTCCCGGATGACGTCACTTTCGGTCGAAAAATATGCGATTTTCAAATCAGAAGTAATGTATTTCGGGGATGACGTCACTTCCGGTGGAAAAATGAGATATTCAAGCCGGATGTGACGTCACAAATGTTATTTATTGTTTCCCTCTGAAATGTATCTCAAATGCAACCAGACAGAAAAGTGAGAAGTAATAATAGTGAGTAAACAACGTGCAACATTATACATTATACTACGTCTCAAATTTATTTGGTATTAATCTCGAATGTAGCGAGCGACAGGAACGGATGAATCAAGAAACACACTGGATATGATTTGTGTGTACGCGGCTCAGGAGTCGCCGAACGCGCAGACGCAACTTTTGTTTCCACCTCCCGCCTCAGTACCGCGTCAGATGGTGGCCGACGAGTTTCGATGTTAAGTCTGGCAAAACTTTCAAACAATTATTACGACATTCAAGTGGTTCAGTGATAAACAACAAAATGGCGTCGGTGCAAGATCGTAAGTCAATAAACATAACATTCAGCATACTTGTCATAGTTTTTTTCGTATATACAAGCGTTACACCGCTTCGTCGAGGTTAGGACAGACGCTCCGTTTCAAAACAACTTTACCGTCAACACTGTTCGCCTCATTGTTCGCTCGAATAATTACGAAAAATCGCGCTCCTAGCTGACAGCGACCGGCGCGTCTCTATCTTATCGTTCAGTGATTCAAAATTCAAAAATCAAAATTGAAAATTCAGAAATCAAAATTCAAAATTCACAACCCAAAATTCAAAATCCAAAATAAAAAATTCAAAATTCACGTGTAAAATTTCTTTGAATTTGCAGGAGCGAAATTAAAAAGAGTGTCGTACGACACATGGAGCACGAGGGAGCAACTGTGTCTGGCGTCGAGCGTTCTAAAATCGGGCGATCAAAACTGGATAAGCGTGTCCAGGTCGCTGAAGCCTTTCGCCGAGAAGGAAGCGCTCAGGCCGCCCGATTGGTTCTCCCAGAAGTCATGTGCCGTTCAGTATGCGATATTGCTAGAAAATGCGGACGCTCCGAAGCGCAAGAAGAGGGAGAGCGGAGAGACGGCCGGGGAGTCCATAGTGAGGCGTTTGACGCAGGAGAGAATAGCGGAGCTGGGGCAGATCCTGGCGTTCCAACGGGACGAGTATCAGCAGCTGAAGGCCGAAGTGAATCTGCTGCGATCGGGCTCCATAACGGAGGAGAAACTGCAGAAGATGTGGCTGGCGATAGAGCAGGAGGATCGCGAGCAGGAGCAGAAGGCGAGGGCGCATTCGGCGTGGCTGGCGAAGCGTCAGCAGAAGCAAGAAGTCCAGTCTCTCCAAGCGGTGACGACGCTCGTCACGCCGCGCAAGTCGCTAGACGCCCCGAGCGACGGTCAAGAGACGGCCGACTCGACGAACGACGACGAGGACAAGAAGAGAGGCGGAAGGTCGCCGCTTCTGACGAGCCTGTTAAAGTCGCCGAGTCCGACGACGCAAATTCAAACCGCAACGTCCTCGGCACAGGTCACCTCGCCGACGATAGCGAGCCTGCTGGGTTCGAGTACGAAAGTCCCAACGCCTCAGGTGTCTCAGGCCGTGTCGCAACAATTGCATCAACTCGTTTCGACGGCGTTGACGAGCACTGTAACGGAAAGGCCCTCGGTCGGAGCTCCGACGCTCTCGATGCTCCTCGAATTACCGGCGAATCTGCAAAGAAGCTCGTTGGCTAACATACCAACCGCAGTCACCGCTGCGCCGCAGCAACAACAACAACAGCAGCAACAACAACAACAGCAACAACAGCATCAACAACAACAACAACAGCAACAACAGCAGCAGCAACAACAAATACAACAACAACAGCAGCAACAGCAACAACAAATACAACAACAGCAGCAGCAACAACAAATACAACAGCAGCAGCAACAACAAATACAACAGCAAATACAACAACAACAGCAGCAACAGCAAATACAACAACAACAGCAACAGCAGCAGCAACAACAACAACAAATACAACAACAACAGCAGCAGCAGCTGCAGCAACAAATACAACAGCAACAACAGCAGCAGCAGCAGCAGCACCAACAACAACAACAGCAGCTGCAGCAACAACAACAACAACAACAACAACAACAACAACCACCACAACAGCAGCAGCCACAACACCAGCAACAAGAACAAGAACAAGAACAACAACAAGAACACCAACAACAACAACCACCACCGCCTCCTCCTCCTCCTCTTCCTCCTCCCCCGGAAATTCATATAGAAAGTCATCCCGTTAAGCAAACAATTTCACAAAACGACACGCCACTCGTTAGGCCGCCAACGATCGCGACAACCCCGAGCATTCCCATGAACGAGAGTATGGTACAGATAATCGATCATATAGATGATGTTATTCGCAAGGACATAATGGCTGATGTCATAGACAAGGACGAAATTAACGAGATAATCGGCGACATCGAAGAGCTGATAAAGGAGGAAATAACGGCGAGTCCACAAACGATACCAGAACCAGCTCCGGTAGCCTCGATAATAGAAAATTTGCCGGTTCCGGAGATCGAGAAAGTCGTCGTGCCGGAACGTCCGGAGCCGAGAGACGTCGACGAGGCCGTGTCTCTCTCGAACTCGCCGCAGAGCGAAATGGCTATCGAGGATATCGATCAGAGCACCTCGAGTATAGCGGAGATAATCGGCACCGTCGCCATCGAGCCTGCGGAGCAGAAAATCAACGTCGCACCGACTCCCGAGGAAGCGCCGGTGAAGGAGGAGCCTGAAGTCAAAGAGGAACCCGAAGTCGAGAACGAAACTCCCGCGGATCCGGAACCTACCCCGGTCTCCGAGAGGGAAGATGCAACGGAAGAAACGAACGTTACGATCGTCAAGGAAGAAATCGTCGAGAAGGCCAAAGAGACGACGGAAGAGGCGGCGGTCGCCGAACTCGAATCGAAAACTCCCGAAATCGCGTCGAAGGGTTCTCCCGAGAGCGCAACGGAAAAAGAATCCGACGAGGCTGAACCTCCGGCGACGACGTCCGAGGCCGACGACTCCGTTGAGAATTCCGACGAGCAGAAGGAAAGTGCGGAGGACGCGAAGGCCAAGGGCGACGATCTGGAGCTCGACCAGCTGGAGGTGCACTTGGCGAAGATAACGGGCGATCAGAACGACACCGGCTCCGCGGAAGTGGTGAGCGTGTGCTCCGAGGTGACCACAGACGCTCCGAGTATCGAGGACACGGAAAAATCTCAGGATATAAGTATGATACTGGAGGACGACGAGAGCTCGCAGAGCAACGCGAGCAAGAAGAAGGACGCCGACGAGCAGTCGGTCGGTGAAAATGCGGTCGATGGCTCGGACTCGCAGGAATCGTTCAAAGAGGAGAACGCGCCGAAAGAGGTCAAGAGGGAATCGACGTCGGAGCCTTCCGCGGAGATGGAAACTACCGATGTCGAAGCGACGCTCGAAAAAGACGACGAGGAGGCTAAAACCGAAGAGGCCAAAGACGGCGAGGAGACTTTGAGTCCTGCCGTGAATGAAACTGAGAAGAACGAAAAATCCGAGGAGACGATACCGTCGGATGTGGAAAAGCCGTCGGTGGAAACGATAAAAACTGAGTGCGAAGAGAAGGAGCGCGTGGAATCGCCGAAACCGCAAGTATCGGAGATGGACGTGAAGAAATGCGAGTCGCCGATCGCGAACGAAGAGAAATCGGAGGTCAAGGAAGAATCGGAGGCGGATTCGTTGATAGAACAACTCGAGGAACCGAAGAAGGAGGAGATGGAAATCAAAGAGGAACCGGAAGAGGACGTTAAGCCAACGGCCAGCGAACTGTCCATAAAAAAGGAACCGGTCGAATCGGCCGGCAGCGTGGGCGACGACATAGGCGACCTCGACGAGGAGGAGTCGTCCCTGAGCAAGCTGAGCGGCGGTAGAGCGATGAAGACCTACTCGAAGAAGCAGACAATCGCTGTCGACAGCGAACCGGAAAATGAGAGCAGCGGCGAGAACGCCGATTATCGGGCTTGGAAGAAAGCCGTCATGCTCGTTTACGGCAGACTGGCGACTCACAAATTCGCTTCGGCGTTTCTACGACCGATAACCGAGGATCACGCGCCCGGCTATCATTCGGTTATTTTCCGACCGATGGACCTCACGACGATTAAGAAAAACATCGACAACGGGACGATAAGATCGACCATGCACTTTCAACGGGACGTTATGCTGATGTTCCAGAACGCCATTATGTACAACAAGCACGACACTTACGTGTACAAAATGGCTGTATCCATGCAAGAGGAATGCTTGCAGCACATGCAGGTGTGTTTCAAGAGGTTCTCGAGGGGAAAAAACTCCCGGCAATTTTGATTAAGAGCGTGTGAAACACCGCGGTCGGTAATAAAAACTGTAATCAACTTTTCTCACGGATTCTGGAATGGACTGTCAAAAGAAAAGTCTCATTGGAAGCCGAGATGATATCCGCTTCCGATGAGACTTTTCTTTTGAATGTATATGCGAGAACTCGTGAGAAAAGTTAATTACAGTTTTTGATACCGACAGCGCCCGGGATGGACGGGGAGGAAGGAGTTTCATATGGTCTTGTGGCAAGGTGAAACATTTATCACGTGCCATATGAGTGCATGAGAGATAGTTGCATTTTTCAAATCAATGCGATGTAAAAATGGTTGACATTTGGGGTAAAAGCGAAGTATCGTCGGAGCGGTATTGAATTCTACATCCGCTAATACTTTGCTTTTTCGTGAAATGTCTACCATCTTCGAAAGCCATTCATTAGTTTTTATTGTCAACTGAGTCTGTTTCACCTCGTCTTAACAGCATGTGAAATAGCGGTCGGTATTAAAAACTGTAACAAACTTTGCTAAACCGGGCGGGTGTTCCCCCGTCGAAAGAAAAGTTTCACTGGATGCAGACGTGACATCCGCGTCCGATGAGACGTCTGGACCCGTGAAAAATTTGATTACAGTTTCTGATACCGACTTAGTCCGCGTTGGGTACGGAGGAAGGTGTTCCACATAGCGTTAAAGCCATGTGAAAGATGTACCACGTGACATATGAGTGCGAGAGAGATAGATGACTAATGCTTTGCTTTTTCCCGACAAGTCTACCGTCTCTGAATCGCATTCATTACAGATTTTGGTTACCGACTGAGTCGTTTCACATGTCCTTAAGGGGAAGTGAAATATCGCGGTCGGTAATAAAAACTGTAATGAACTTTTCTCAAGGGTGCTAATTTGTTTGAGGAAAAAGCAAATTCGAGCCGGATGCGCACGGTAATTTCGCATCCGGCCCGAATTCATTTTTTTCTTAAAAAAATTAACACTTCCCCTTAAACCGACGAATCGTCGATCACGTATTAATTTTTTTATCGTTGCAGATACTCGTCCACGTTGCGGGAGACGGACAACTGCGCAGAGAAACGAGAACCGCTGCGAGCAGCAGCAGTGAAACTAGCGAAACGAGCGTCAAGAGAAAACGAAGCCACATAACACCGAGCCCGCACGACAGCGAGAGTCCGCGCGGCAAGAAGCGTAGAAAATCGGAGAACGATTAAAATCCTCGTCGCTCTGACGAATTTCTTATGTTACGACGCGATTGTGGTCAAACGGGTATCTCCGAACTGAAATCAATTTATTTCTTACGTACTGTAACAAGAGATCATTTTACGACGTTAAAGGAAGCCCCGAGATATCCGTTGGTTGAACGGACGCGAGCGGTGCTCTATCGTCATTTGTCGCGAAGATAACTGCGAACCTGAGTTCGGGAAGGCTTCTTTGGAAATGGCGTACAACTAAATCGATTATGCCGTAAAATTTGTATATAAATTTACCAGTTAAATATTAACGTACGATATGTAATAAGAAAGAAAGAACAAAAAAAAAACACATAATTAAAGGATACATTTGCATAAAGAATAAAAGGAATTTAACGCAAGATAAAATTAAAAAATGGGTCACTATGCGCGTGGCGACTCGGGAAAAATGATTTGCAGCTCTGACGAGGAGGAAGGTTATCGTTCCGCCTCGCGTCATCCGTCCCGAACGAGTTCCATGATGTCCCGAATGAACATCCGCGACAAGAGAAATCTTATACTGGGAACTTTCGGTGAAGCTGTAAGCCTCGGCTGTTTTTTTGTAGTATAAAAGTGAGGGATTTATAGTGAAAAAAATTGTTTATCCGGTTCGAAGCCGCCAGTTCCCCTGCCGCCGATTTCCGACGAAACAGATCGTCAGTTTTGGGCAGAGGACGAACTGAGCAGCTCCGAATCGAGGCACCTGATGACTCCCAGAAGAATTAGACGGCACAGTGTAGCGTACAGGAATCGCGCAGCTGTCCACAGAAGTCGCTCTGGACACGTGCAGTCCTCGAGCTCCAGCACGGAAACGGCACGGATAAACATACCGCCTTCAGGTATTTCGGCAGTCGATGAACGAATAGGTAAACCGATAAAACAACCAAATAAAAAAATTACAGTGAGAAAAAGACGCAGGCACCGGAACTGTCCGGGAACTTCGAGGGCCGAGAGGACGAAAATTGGGGGCAGCGGTGCTCAAGCGAGAATAAACGCGAAGACCGTATCACGATTAGTGTCCACGGGGAATAATTTAATGTCAGGCTGCGAACTCGTACAGCCTACGCTACAGGATGTGAGATTTCGTACATCGATCTTGTCGAGTGCAGCAAATCCCGAAGCCGGTACTGCACGGACTTCCGAAAACACCACCGCATTGAGCACCCCTGCGAAACCCGATGCGCGAAACGCCAGAAGAAATCGCGTCTCAAAACTTAGACCGCCAACAAAGTCTAGACGAAAATAGAATAAACGGTTATCGGTGTACGTTGTAATATGGAATTTAATAGGAAGTTGTAAGCTCTGTCGATTGGGAAGGGTTGAGAAGCGCAGAGCAACAAGTTTCGTTCACGGTTATGCAATTCGACCGATAAAACAACGAACTAAAAACATGTGAGAAAAAGACGCCGGCACCGGAACTGTCCAGGAACGCCGAGGACCGTGGACCTAGGACGTAAATTGCGAGCGGCGGCGCTCAACTGAGAATAAACGCGAAGACCGTAACTCGATCAATGTTGGCGGGAAATAATTTAGCATCAAGCTGCGACACGTAGAGCCTGTGGATTTTGTACATCGATCTTGTCGAGTGCCGTCAATCCGGAAACCTGTACTGCACAGGTCTTAAAAAATGCCACCGCCTTGAGCACCTCTGCGAAACCCGACGCAAGAAACGCCCGAAGAAGTCGGGTGCGTTCTTGCGTTCTTAAATGCAGATCTGCTCAGCTGTGCGTTATTTTATTTGTGACTACCCACTGCTAGTGGATTTTTGCAATTGCCAATGGTACGTCCGATTCTCGATTTTGTTTTTATAACAAAAGAACGTTTATCGGAGCAGATTTGTGTCAAAACTGAACCCTTAACTGCCCGTATAACACGAGATATTTTGAACTCTTTTTAGAAATATTTTCAATGTTCCAAATCTTACGAAATGTTTCTGAAATATATGAAAATAATATTTTGAAACATTCTGTAAAAATATTCCATCGAAACGTTTCTTAAATATTATAGGAATATACTTAATCTTCCTATACATGTAATGAAATACTTCAATGTAAGATTTATGAGCGGTTAAAAAAAAAGTACGTGTTTCAAAAACATTTCACAAACATTTTTTAACATTGGTAAAATATCTTCAATATTAAAAAAAAAAATTTGAAACCTTTCAAAAACATTTCTATGCGATGTAGGCGAGAGCAGACTGGAATATAAGAACGCCTATTTCAGCTGCGCATACATGTGCATCCATCTCGAATATGTCTGTCTTTATTCGAACAGAGCAGAACTGCATTCGAGAACGCACCCATCGCGTCCCAAAACGAAAACCGCCGACAGCGTCTAAAGGAAAATAGAATAAACAGTATCGCTTTACGGTGTAATTTCGAATTTAATACGAGGTCGTTCGCTCCGTCGATTGGTAAGCGATTGAGAAGCGCACGGCGACAAGTTTCGTTCACGGTCGTGGGATTGGACCACGCGCCGGCTTTGTGTTCGCAAGCTGCGTTGTGCGCTGCGTGCGAGAGTCCTTCGAAACGCAGTAGACTAATCAGCTGGCCGACGAGTCCACGACGCGCTCCAACACGCGGCAATCTATCATGCCGTAGGATTGACACTCGGGATATCGGCCCGTCGTATCCTGTTTTGTTTACTTGGCTCTCGATGCTAATGTCGGTAAGCGGCAAGCTTCGTGTCGCCGCATCGTGCCAGCAGTGACACCAGTAGCGTATCTTCCGAGGACCGAGCAAGATGACTTACTTCCTGAATAACGAATGGGGCAAGAATCAATATCAGAATCTCAGCAGCGCGAGGACGAACGAGAGTGAGTTTTAACAAAATTTGTCGTAGATTCGAAGAGCCTCGTGTCGCATTGACTTTAGCCTGTTGGAGTTATTATTAAAGACGCGACTGAATGTTATCTAAGCTTGGCTGCGTGCGCGGGAAGCACAGCTCGTTCCTAAGATAGATTGGCTCTGCCTTATTATTACGTTAAATATTGCACGAATAAACATGTTTATTTTCCATACTAAATGTAACGTGGAGTCGCGACAATAGCGACCTCTCGCGTGACCGACCCGCATCGGCAGCGAGAGCGCTTTATGACACTAGCGTGAGGATTTAGTCCAAAAAAACAGGCCGATTTTCAAGATTTTTTTAACGCGGTTATTACAAGGTCAAGGTTGGGTTTTTACACACAAGTTAGGACAAGGTGTTAGGAAGTTTGAGTTACGTTTCCGTCGAAACGAAAAAACCACCCTAATCGTTTGTTATTAACAAATAAATAAACATTGTTTTTAATAGCCCGGCCATTAGATAGAAAATATTAGAATCAAGGATCTGTTCGAATGTTTTGAGATGCGATGTTAATTAGTATTTTTCAAAAAAAAAAATCAATTTCCTAAAATCTTGTACTAACAGTGTGTAAAAACTCGGCATCGTCCTTCTAATACTCCCGTTATAGAAAAAAAATGAAAATCGACCTGTTTTTGGACCATATCGTTATGCGAGTGTCTTAAAAGCATGTGCAATCGCACATACCGCAGTCGGTAATAAAAACTAAGCAACGTTTCTCGCGGATTCTGGTATTCACGATCAAAAGAAACGTCGCATCGAGAGCTAAAATGATATCTGCTTTCGATGCGATTTTTCTTTAGACCGTACATACGAGAACCCATAAGAAAAGTTGATTACGGTTTTTTTATACCGACTGAGACCGGTATGAACCTGGAGTGAGGTGTTTCATACGGTCTTAAGGTGAAGTGCAACTTCTCGGTCGGTAACAAAAACTGTAATCCAAAATTCTCTAAGACTGTTCATTTTTAGGAGAATAATACGAGAACGGTAAACTATGCGCAGTAATTCTGCAGTTCATTATTCTCATCATTTTCCCAAGAAATAAACGGTTTGGAAGATTTTTGGTTTGCGAAATTACAGCTATCTCTCTCTCACTCATAGCGATTACACTTCACCTTAAGAACATGTGAAACACTATAGAGTGCGAGAATTAATTTTACATAATAATAATTGCAAAATGTTATTAACAAATTCGTCCAAAAATTAATTGGTTAACAAATTACCCGGCAACAAAACTTTTTTTTATGAAAATGATTCGTTTATTTTTCTGAATACATCTCAGTACCTTTAGTATACATGATTTTTTTCAGATTTTTACACCATCAAGAAGTACTTGCAATTTTCTCTTATTGTTGTCGAACTTATGCGAAGTCAGAACGCAGCGAGACTCCCTGCTTAAGAGCATGTGATACAGACTAAAACGGTAAAAAAATTGTTTCCCTGTTTTCTCCGCGCCTACTAATATTTCAGACAAAAGGAAATCAAGAAATATTTCAGACAAAAGGTTTGCCTGTATCTATATATAGTCTACGAAAACCTAATTACCATTTGTCCAAAACATTATCCCGAGAAAATAGGGAAACCGATTTGTTACCAACCGACGCTGTATCACATGCCCTTAAGTTGATATGGTATAACCTCTCGCTTACCGGCCCCGCGTCTAGTTGGTAATAAAAACTGTACTGTATGCCGTTTTGAGACCGCAAAACGCCGAGGAAAAAGGAAATTGCATTTCCCCACGTTTGCCGATTTCCCAGGGAAGGACAATTTTATTTTTCCATCTCGGTCTGCGGTTTCAAAACGGCATACAGTACAGTTTTTGTTACCGGCGGCGATAATTCACATCACTTTAAATCAAAGCAAACAAACAATGACCTTTTCGTTCTCACCGTTGATGCTTCTCGTGTGATTTCAGGTTCGACGGTGCGATCGATCGTCAGCGCGCTGCTGGTCATCCTTTGCATGTCGCTTCTGATACTGTCTCTATGGAACGTCAGCCTTCGACAGTCGGGCAAGACTCACCTCGTCACGATAGACACGACGCAGCCGCTCCTGCAGCTAACATCCAAGAGATTTCTGTCGTTCGGTCTCGACAGCTCGTTGCTCAGGGACATGGAAAACTTTCCTGTAAAGAACGAGAGATTCGTTAACTTAGCGCGTCACCTGAGCCCCGCTTACGTCCGTATCGGCGGCACATCGGCGGATTGTTTGTTTTTCAATCAGGTACGATAGCCGCCGAAATAGCACGGAAATATTTTCGAAAGGTTTCAATAATAAATCTTTGAAATATTGAAAATATTTTTTGTCAATATTAAAGAGTACTTGTGAACTGTTTTTAAAATATTTTGAAAATATTTTTTTGTTCGCTCATGAATCTTACATTGAAATGTTTCAGAAATGTTTCGCCGAAATGTTTTTTTGAACATTTGCGTGAAACGTGAAAGATTGCATCGCCAATCCAAATTGCATATACACACCCGCCATAAACACGGGACATTATTAAAAATATTTCGGTGAGACATGAAATCAAAAATATTTGAAAATATTTTATCACTATGTTTTAGAAATATTTCAGATGTTTTGAAAGATTGAGTATGTTTCTAAAAGATTTAAGAAACGTTTCGTTGGGATATTTTGATAGAATATTTTTTAATATTATTTTCATATATTTTAGAAATATTTCGTAAGATTTGAGAGTTTGAAAATATTTCTAAGATGATTTCAAAATATCTCGTGCCACATGGCCAATTGGAAATGGTTTACATCTGATAATTTCTCTTTCCTTCCGGAAGTGGAGCTCATTTGACATTTGTTTGTCTCCAGAGTACACCCGACGGTTCGGTGAACATGACGAATCCGGTGGACGGAGCGGATATAAGTAACTTTACGCTTACCGCCGACGATTTTTTGTCGATCTACAAGTTCTCGGAAAAGGCCGATCTGCGAATGATCTTCGACCTTAACGCGCTGATCAGGACACCGGACGGTAATTGGGATGACTCCAATGCTCAAGAGATAATTAATTTCGCAAAAGGCCACGACATGATAGTGGATTGGCAATTGGGCAATGGTAAAACAATTATTAACCAGCTTAGTATTAACGGAACTGCGGTGAGCGTCGGCGGACTTCAAACTAATGCACAATGCGCAAAATTTTGACTTGCTCTAGACTCGCGTATAAATGTTATTTTAACATCGTGTTTCTTGTAACTCTTGCGAGCAGCGTTGTGTAGTCTTATTTATTTGGCTTGTAGATACTCGAGTCCATCAAATCAGAGTTGCATCATAGTAATTTTTGTAACGAATGCAGGAAAAGTACTACTTCGTGCCTGCTGATTGTGGCGCTGAAGAGGGCGTAAAGTACTTTACGCATGCCTAAGAGTGCGTAAAGTTCTTTACGCATGCCTAAGAGTGCGTAAAGTACTTTACGCATGCCTAAGAGTGCGTAAAGTAAGATCGGACCAATGTGCGCATGCGCCGGGTATTTATAGTACACTTGGCTGTAAAGCGTCACTTTCGCCACTCTCGGCAGCCTCGATAAGCAGCAGTTTTCATGCATCAGTTATAAATAGATTAAAAGTTTCCACAAACCGATCAGTCTCATTCCAGTATACCCGGTGTTTCGCCATAATCGCGCAACTCGCAAATGTCTAGACAACTCTAGTGCGACTGCGACTACGATGCCACTCCCAATCCGTGGTCACACCAGTTCCGCTAGGGAAACGACACGGCCGTACACTGATAAAAAAGTACGGTTGAATCAACTAAGATTTGGGCAGGGACGTTCAACTAAATATTTTGGTGGTACACCTAAAAAATTGGTCAGTTCAACAATTTTTTGGTTGATTTCACCTAAATATTTTTGAGTAATTAAAATATTTTGTTCGACCAACAAAATATTTATTTGAACGTCCCTGCCCGAATCTTAGTTGATTCAACTGCACTTTTTTATAAGTGTATGTACGGATCGATCAAATTTCTAATTTCGATGGTAAAACTTTCAGAGCCGAACTCGTTTCGTCACGTGTTTGGCAGACAAGTAACGGGACAACAGCTGGCGTTGGATTATTATCACCTGCGATGGCTGCTCAACAACTCGGGCTTCGAATCGAGCATAATCGTCGGTCCGGAGTCGAATCACATCGGCGACGCCAATCATCACGGTGAAATGTATGTAAAAGAGTTCCTCGAGAACGATGGCGCCAGCATCGACTATGTAACGTGGCATCAGTATTACCTCAACGGACGAGAAGCTCAAGTAAAGGATTTCATTAATGCATCAACGTTCAATTATCTGCCGATGCAGATAAGGTCGATGAACGCGACGATAAACGCATCGGGACAGAAGATCAGAATGTGGATATGTAAGTCGTCAATTAATTCGTTTGATCCTACGTATATTAAGGTAGTACTAGCGCAATGACTGAAGCCGCCTAAGTTTGAGAGGAATAAAAGAGAATTACAAACACTTCTCGATTGGATAAAAATCTGAAAAATATCAAGCATATGGAAGATGCTGATAAGATTGTTCGTCCATAATAATGATCCCAAAATGTTATTCGTTTCCTTTATGTTAAAATTTGTTTAAAATCGTAA
>JAPYZC010004686.1:0-11831 GCA_030522665.1 Ichneumoninae sp. A BG-2022a | reverse complement strand
CAAATCGCCTTCCCTATTTTCTCCAAAACGATTGATCCGACGAGCGAAAGCAAATTAGGTTTTCATACTTATATCTATTGCCTACAAAAACCTAATTTGGTTTTGGTCGAAGAATCAACCATCGCGGAGAAAATAGGGAAAGCGATTTGTTACCATCGGAGCATTGTTACGTGTGTGTCACATCACCTTAACCCTTCATAAGTCACACCTCTATCCCCACTCTTAGGCCCCACACATAGCCAACGCGTAACCCCCACTCCCCGTCCGTTAGTCACGTTTCGGTAAGGTTTCGACTTATTTATTTATTTATTTATTTATTTATTTATTTATTTATTTATTTATTTATTTATTTATTTATTTATTTATTTATTTGACGGGATGAACGCTTTTACATATACATTTTTACAGTTCAGATAACAATATTGGCCAGAACCAAGATAAAGCATGTGGCATGTGTGACATAATAAAATCGTAATATATAAAACATAAATTAATTTTTCTCTTTTTCTTCTGTAAACTTTGTAAACTTTGTAAACTTATAAAGAGTTAATAACGCCGGAAGAGGAAAAACGTGCTTCGACACTCTCCAAAAATTTTTCAACACTCGTCGTCACGGCCTCTTGCCACGTCGAGCAACGATGTTATGTTGCGCTCTAACGTTCGGACGAACGGAGTCACAGTTCGGATAACTGAGGGTTCGGATAATCGAGATTCTACTGTACGCGCGAAAGAGAGTTCGCTCCTCGTTTAATGACGCGAGCGCTACAAGCGGTGCGTGCACCTCTACCGCTCCTCTGTTACTCCATTGGAAATCCTCGCGCACGCACGCACACTCAAAGGCTCAGTCGCGAACGAACCAAGGACGGCAAGGTGTTCCACGGTGCGAACGCTACAGTAAAATAAATAAATTTATATGTGCACGTTTATCGACGGCTGAGAATAAAAAGAGGCGTGTTACGTGTTACTTTAACTTAAGGTTGCAGCCCTTTTGGTTCTTAACCGTCCGTATGTAAAATTCGTCCCTCCCGCTTTGCAAGAATGTAAATTCTCCTCCTCCTTCCCCAGCAAACACACGCACACACATATGCGCGTACGATTTAGTGAGCGGATCCTTATTCGGGTCGACGAAGTTTTATCAACGGTCGTTATAACAGTTTTTGGTAATGTCGGAGGCTCTTTCGAGATATGTGGACCGAGGCCGAATAATAATGCGAGGCTCCGGACGGGAGAGGAGGCCACGCTTTTATGGTCACATCTCGGATTTGTCCCGAATGACTATTTCCAAACCTGGTAACCCACTGGCGAATGGGTCGAACGTCGGAGCCGTTTAACGACGGTGCGGGTTCTCCGCGATCCGGAAGGATTCCGACGAGTGGAAAGGCGGTCGGGAACCGTTACCAAGGTGGATCGACCTGGTCGAATCGATATGGAGGGGATCGATGACCTCGCTACGCGAATTTTTTTTTTTTTTACATCAGGCCCGTGTATGGATTGAATCGCATTGGATTACTCTGAGATTGTCAGTTGGGTCTGGTGGATCGGTTCAAGAAAGAAATCTTGATACAAAAAATGTTTTTATTCGTCGATCTAAGGTAAACGTACCAATGCCCGGACACTCAAGGGAGCAGTTGCAGTCCTTGGATATGCATGAAAAATCGTATTTCCATCTCCCTTGCATGCCTTGTCCGGCCACTGGGACGTGTCCGGTCATTGGTACGTTTGCCTTAGAGGACCCAGTTTCCGACACGGACCCAGTTTGCGACAAGGGCACCTCTAGCATAGTCGGCTTCCCCCACCATTTATATCGAAGGCGATAAGCAGCCAATGGGGAGTGCGCGTTCGGGGGGGGGGTCAGAAACTGCGGCTCTTGGTCCTACTGACTTTATACCATAAAAAATAGTTCCCAGGGGGAACGTTTACATTTTATAGTTACGACAGTGACAAAAAATCATGGTTGCAACAATAATTATAATGTAACCAATTGAATATAGGGGAGAGCGGGGCAAAATGGCACAGCGGGGCAAAACGGGATAACGAAACAAGACGCAATTTCGCAATAACTTTTGGATGTTGACGGTGATGGTGAGTGGCGCAAAACGGTGTTGAAAATCCGGATGTACCGTTAGGACAAAATGGGACATCCAAAAATTATTAGAAAATTGAGTTTTACCCCCGATGTCCCGTTTTGCCCCACTGGGCCATTTTTCCCCGCTCTCCCCTATACTATCAAAAACTATCTATATAGACGTTCCCCCTGTGAACTATTGGTACAGTAGAAAATACTATCCTTTTTCTCAGTGTACGATTTTACACGCTTAAAGCGAGAGAGCTGCTTAGAAGTGTCATAAACTGGGTCCTTTACCTTAGATCCCTTTATAAAACGTCCAACTTCTATGACATTCGCCATATCGCTCGTGTCGCTTAAGTCCTGGCGTTCCGTACTCAAAATAGTTCCCAGGGGGAACGTTTACATTTTATAATTACGACAGTGATAAAAAAATCATGGTTGCAACAATAATTATAATGTAACTAATTGAATATATACTATCGAAAATAGTACATTACGATACTGGTGCGATAAAACTTTTTCTGACGAGTGCGAGTTTGCAGCACGAGCCGAAGGCGAGTGTTGCAATCACACGAGTTAAGAAAACGTTTATCGCACGAGTATCGTACGAAATTTTATTTCACAAGCTGCGAAAGAGGAGTTTTACGCGCGCGAAGCGTGCGTAAAACTGCACTTTACGCACCGAGTGAAATAAATATCTATATAGACGTTCCCCTTGTGAACTATTGGTACAGTAGAAAATACTATCCTTTTTCTCAGTGTACGATTTTACACGCTTAAAGCGAGAGAGCTGCTTACAAGTGTCATAAACTGGGTCCTTTACCCTAGATCCGTTTATAAAACGTCCAACTTCTATGACATTCGCCATATCGCTCGTGTTGCTTAAGTCCTGGCGTTCCGTATTAATTACGGCCAAGCGGACGTATAGGTGTTTATTTTTGGGACACCAGCCCAACGATGAAGACATCGGGTCTGCCAGATTTCAACACCATGCACGGTGTTAAAGAGATGCAAAAAAAAAAAAAATACCAGTGCGATGTTCCACGACTACGTAATACTCTCCCGGAGTTTAATGAAGAAATAACAATCCACTTCCGGCACATTGGAGTGTAACTACTCGGTAGAGACTTGGTCAATAAAAACGGGTTTTTTTTTTTTAACCAAGCTAAGCGAGTCCATTCGCATAGAGAATATGAAGAAAAAATAAATAAATTCACTGGATAATCGAGGGTCTAAGGCCAGAGTCTCCGGCTCCTCGAGTCTCGAGTTGCGATATATTATCATCGACCGCGGCTGAAAAGTTTCCTCTAGTGAGGTTCGCCCGAGTGCCAACGGTCGGACGAGGAGCGTCGGGTCATCAGTCTCGCGGTCCTCGTCTCGGTCGACTCTCGCAACTGGGATAAATTACCGGCGCCGAGACAATGCGGGACGCGCGCATGGGTGGGGACGAGAACGTGTTTCGTGCGTCGTATCGAAATCCATCTTGGACTCGAGTGGATGCGAGAAAAAAATAATTGGGATCGAGCAAGTCGACTCAGAAATTGCCCCGCTCAACGCATCGAACGAGTTCTTCTTTTTTTCGCGCGCCGGAGAAACGAGTATTACGTCGCTCGAGAATCTTCGAGAGAGGATTACTCGACGGGTTCTCTCGCAAGATTCTACGAGTGATTCACCTTGCGTCGGTGAGGCTAGTACGAACGGCGAATGAAGTGAAAGCTGCCTCGCGCGCTGTGCACGGTCCAACTCGCTGCAACGTTGACTGCCGACTGCTCTCGAGGCACCGTCACTCTATGGGTTGTTATTCTTGGTCGTTGCACAGCGACGAGGCAGTCCGATAATTCAGGATGGCGGAGAAATCTCTGCAACGGGACTCCACGCGATCTTACTCGCATCGGTTTAATTAAGGTAGCGCAATGACTGACGCCGCCTAAGTTTGAGAGGAATAGAAGAAAATTACAAACACTTCTCGATCGGATACAAATCTGAAAAAAGTCAAGCATATGGAAGATGCTGATAAGATTGTTCGTCCATAATAACGATCCCAAAGATTTTATTCGTTTCCGTTATGTTAAAATTTGTTTAAAATCATAATTTTCAAGTATTAGATAAAATGCTGAAAAAATTCATACGTATTCACAAAAATTAACAAATCATTTTCGTAAGAAAAAAAAATTTGGTTGCCGGGTAATTTTTTTTTTCAGTAACTTGTTATGAACATTCTGAAATTATTATTATGCACAATCTTTTCAGCATCTTTTATATGCTAGAATTTTTTCAGATTTTTTTCTCATCGAGAAGCGTTTGTAATCTTTGTTTTTTTTTTCTCTCGAACTTAGGTGGCGTCAGTCATTGTGCTAGTACTACCTTAATTCCGCGGATGTGTCGATAAAGAGTCGCACTACGAATGGTCTTCAAAAACGGACACTCGTTAGTTTTTATTTTTACCTTGTTGTCACATAGGCGTTATGAGAAAATATTGCAATAAAAAAGATAACAATTGGAAGGTCTGGAAACGTGTTTTGCACGATCCAGAATGAAAAAGACAAGCATTTTCCCAATTTCTGTCGTTCTTGGTCTGAAAATCGATCCCGCTCAAAAACACAATAACTTTTCGAGGAAACTTCGGGTCGCAGCGAGACTTGTTTTGTGTCTTCCACATATAAGACGTAATTTTGGTAGGACAAACCAGCCAATGAATGGACAGGGCCAATGAATGGACACTTTCCATAAGAGCACGTGCAT
Source organism: Ichneumoninae sp. A BG-2022a (assembly GCA_030522665.1). NCBI lineage: Eukaryota > Metazoa > Arthropoda > Insecta > Hymenoptera > Ichneumonidae > Ichneumoninae sp. A BG-2022a. The sequence goes on along the minus strand of JAPYZC010004686.1, from coordinate 7,021 downwards.
AAAAAAAGTCTATTCGTTGGCTTTTTCGTCTGCTTAACTGTCCATTCTTTGACCGGAATTTATAATTCTAATTCTAGTTCATCCATCCTTTCTCGAACTTCGCACTAAATGTAAAAATATCGAAGAATGGAGAAAAAAAAGTGAAAAATATTTAAATTGCATCCACGTAACCAAAAAACATTAGTCGTACAGTACAATGTTGCCTCCATTACTTGATGAAGTCACTCGACTGAGCCACATTTTTCTTTTTGCAATTGGTACTCGGACACAATATACCACGTCCGAATATATAAGCGGTAAATGGGAAGCAGCGAGCGTGCGCGTGATCTTACAGTCTGCACGGTGAAAGGAACCCACTCGCTCCTGCGGGTTCCAACTTGCTCTCGACTCGCTCGACGTTACTCGAGTAATCGAGCGTGTATCGGAATCGATCGCAGCTGTGTATCGGCACAAAGCGTTTCGCAATGAAAACAAAAGGTGGCTCATTGAGACGAGATTTGGTAATAACTCGGTTTATCACTCGGTTGAGCGTCGAGTGATCGACTTGCGGCTGAGGTTTTACAAAAAGCGTGAAGCGAACCACGGACCGCTATCCGCAGTTCAGCCGATCACACACTGCATAGCGCAGTGTACAGTGAAACACACCGTACGCGCGATAGGTATAGCTACGTTCGGTCGCGGCGCGCACAGAAAACCGATTATCAAATCGGTCATTGCGTAATGGAGAACCGGCGGGTGCGCGCGCACGATTGCGAGCTCGCGGTCGCTGTCGATTACGGCAACTCGCTAGCCAGGCCGGACCGAGCGAGAAACACAACTGTGCGGCGGGTTGACTCGGCAGAAGCCAGTTGCGAGGTGGGCTCCATCTGCAAACTAGTGCAATGGTACCCTTACACTGGGAAATATAAATTGTTGGATTAAGGAGGGAGTCTCACTGCACGCTGACTTCGCACAAGTTCGACAACAATAAGAGAAAATTGCAAGTACTTCTTGATGGTGTAAAAACCTGAAAAAATCATGGATACTAAAGGTACCGAGAAGATTAATTTTGCATAATAATAATTGCAAAATCTTATTAACAAATTCATCAAAAAATTAATTGGTTAACCAATTACCCGGCCACAAAACTTTTTTTTTTATGAAAATGATTCGTTTATTTTTCTGAATACGTATGATTTTTTTCAGATTTTTAAGTAATCGTTGATTTTTTATTTTTTTTAAAGAACAGAAATCGACGATTACTTAAAAACCTGAAAATATTCTGAAAAACCGTAAAATATTTATTTGATTTCAATAAATATTTACGTAAATTAAGTAAATAGTTAAATTAAATACATATTTATTTTAATAAAATCAATATTTTTCTTAATCTTAATAAACGGTGGCCGTCAAATACATTTTTTTCTGGGTGCACTTAACGGCAAAAAGGATATGTTATGACCCCGAAGATGCCTGCATGTGGCCAAATTTCGTCAAGTTACAACGGCTGTATTTTGCATCGTACAAACTTTACTCGAGGAAGTTCCCTTGGAGATAAAAATTCTATAAGTGAGCCGTTGGTTATTCTCACTAAAGACCTGCATTGAGAGACTTTCCAAAGATGAAATTTGATGTCATGCAGATATCTTCAGAGTAACGATACATTCCATTGTGCAAGAACAACGAGGACGCGTAACTTGAGTTTTAGTGTTCCAACAACTGATATAAACTTATGCTAGAAGCTGATACGTCGACAGAATGATGCTAAGCCGCAACTCTTTCTTGCGCGTCGTCAGGCTCGACGTCGCCAGCCGGGGTGTTGTAGAAAACGAATGCAGGGGAGAAGATTGACGTCTTCATGAAATATGCACGACCACCATGCGAGTTCCCGAGAGTGGTGAGTACGATAGGCGTCGCAATTGCAGCCGAGTCAATCATTGTACGCCAGCGATACATATATGAAAATGTAGCCGTCAATTGCCATCACTGTCGGCGAAGGAACGGGAGGGAGCATTTTATCTTGGTTCATCCACCGTTCGCAAGCGGTTGGCGAGAGTTTCCTGGATTTCTCTGACGAAGCCGTGAAAACAGCAGAAACAGTGAGTCGGTGCAATGTGTTTCTTCGATCAGCCTTACTACGCTTTAACCAAGGCTCATATGTGCCGAATGGGCATTTGGCCGGAACAGTCAAAATTCGTGAGAATTTTTCGGCCATTGACGGTCTTCGCCTTAACAGTAACACTCTTCCTACCGAGGGTAACTATCGTTACTCTAGCGTACTTTTTCATTTTGAAACGATGATTCTATAATTTACTGCTTTGGGCAGCTTGTCCGATTGAATGATATCTGGCAAGACATAGATTCTCTTGTACATGACATACCGCACGTGCTGATCGGGATAGGAACTTTGATGACTGTGTTGAGATATATTCAAAATTTTGACAAGGTACGTTTCCGGTGTATATGTGTTCTGCGAAAAAGTGCATGTTTAATCAAAAATTTAGCAGATAAAATTGTCGTTCAACATGATAGAACGGCATTGGCGTACGTTTAAAAGTACATCCGCAGTGACTGTCCTTGACAAGTACGCTGAACGTGGACGCTCCATCGTCGTCGTTTACTCGAGTGATTAATCGTTTTCCTTTTTGACAATGCGCAACATAGACATCAATTTCCAATTGCCTGTTTTCGCTTTTGATTCGACAGTATGCGTCTATCTTGCGCTGTTTCTCTACTGGGTCTTATGTTTGTCACCTGTGATGTTGGACTTCGTCAATCCTCTCAACGAAACCCGACCGAAAATTAATTTCTGCGCGACGGAACATGGTTTCGATGTGGATAAATACTACTGGTTCATACTCGCTCATGAATACGTCGTGACGCTGCTGGTGATTAGTATGGTAGTTGCCATGGAGACGATGTACTTTTTATGGGCCGTTCATGCTTGTGCCCTTTTTGAAATCGTTGGGTGTGTATACTCGCCTAAATATATAGGGTAAAAGTGGGGAATATGGCCCGGTCCATATATCATTGATTTACATGTTAATCGAGGCGGGCCATATTCACCACTTTTACCCTAGCTAGAGTCCTCGCTTTCCGACCAATCAGAAAACGACCTGCGAATGAACCTGATCGGTGCGCCAAATTACCTCATTTCCAACTATGATAGAAATTTTCGAGCGTTACATCAGACCTTGATAATGTCCGGAAAAGGCATTAGGAGACCCTAATGAGTCCTCGATGTAACGCTTCAAAATTTTTACTAGGGAACCTTCTAGAGGTCAACTTTTTGATCGATCTTTTGAAAACCGTCGTAATACCAAACGTTATGTGTAAATTAAGTACCTGTACCGGGCGAACTTGCAAAATGAGGTAAACCATTTAGACTTTGAATTGTGTATTTTCCGTCACGGTTGCACTGATCGCGACCCCCGGCCGGCACGGAGTAATTTCGGAGGCCAAATTGGATTCCCTCCAGGATCCAGGAGTCTACTTGAATTAAAAAGACGAAGAAAACGACCTCAATGTTAATCGACCCCATTTGGTCCGGACTTTGCTTCTGTATAGTATTCATTCCAGTCAGTAGAGGAATAATGTAATTCGATTATCAATAGTTTGACGATTGCTTCACAAATGCCCATACAGATTCAACTTGAAGCTGGTTACAAGTAATCACCCGGTGAGCAACGAAATTGGGGCCACTTCTCGCAATGATTGGAAATATAGAAAAATCTGCGACTGTATCACGGCTCACGAAGAGGCGATAAGGTTTGTCGGACACACGACTGACCGTGCATTATTTATCTGTGGGCGATTAACGTTGAATTGGTTTGAAAAAGGACTCTATTGTTGTGTAACATAGTTTTGCGGAGCTAATCGAGAGCATTTGTTCGGGACCTTTCGGAGTGGTGATAAGCTTTATTGCGATTACCATAATCTTTGTAGGCGTAGAGGTAAGTTAAAACAATTCAGTTTTGGAATGTCGGTAATTCCAGAAAACAAAAATTCCTCATCAACGATTGTTTTTGATCGCAGGCTCTCATAAATTTACAACATCCTTACGTTCTGATACAATTTATAACATACACGGTTATTCAGGTATTTCATCTTTATATAAATAGCATACCCGGACAGGAATTGTTGAATCATAGTCAAAAAATTCATACAATTGTGTACGTATAAATGAGTCACTTGCCGAAAAAGTTTACCAAGTCGTATTACTATTACCTGTTTTACCCGTCAGTTATGATTTGGAGTGGCACGATATGTCAGTGAAAACTCAAAAGCTCCTGATACCAATTTTGATACGAAGTAACAAACCTTGTCGTCTTACCGCCAGAAAAATCTACGTTATATCGATGGAAGGTTTTGGCTCGGTATGATATCATCGTGTAAAATTCAATGTATCATAACGATAGTACAACGCTGTGGTTACAACATTTAAAAACGATTTTTCAAGACTATGCGAACAGTGATATCGTACTTCACGATAGTCGCCCAGCTGATGTAATCCTTCTCCTCATAAATGACACTGGATCATGGTGACGAACATATTTTTACTTTCTCATCATATACGAAGTATGTAAAGATGAAAATCGCCGTATGTATTCCCGTTATATATTTTTCAAACGTGAAATAAAAATAACAAAAAAAGGAAAGAGAAAATCGAGATTTTTTTACATAGCTTTCTCATATAAAGTGCATTTGGGTACAATGCACAATGCACTTCTATGAAAAGCATTGATTATTTATCTGTCTTATAAAGATAAATCATGCGATCCACGCGAGTGCACGAGCCAACATAACCGCGTACGTGTATACTCTTACGCCCGTTGAGCGTACGTGTCTGCATAACAATTCCGTGGAATGTTATGCATCGATCAGATTCAGGGTTGAGCAAACTTTGATGGACACATTGAGAAAAAATGTTTGGATGTAAATTCACGAAACTATGGATATTGCACCAATGCCTTTCATTAATGCCTTGTCCGATCCTCTATAAGCAGCTCTATTTCGATAGTTAAGGCATTAATGAGGAACCAGCTTGTTCGGTCTTTTTCGTTCGTAAAGTTTAATGGTGCTCTGTACAAAGAGTACTATATTTATATTAACCCTAGGGCAGTTTTCCGTTACAATAGGGTAAAAGAAGTATTAGTGCTATAACACTACTAAATCATCTTTCACCCTATTGTATTGACAAGGCCAAAAGTATATTTCCCTTTCGCAAGAACAATGAGTCACGTAACTTCAGTTATAGTTTAGATTTAAGTGTATTCCAGCACTTGATAGAGACAGCTGCGCCGATCGAATAATACTAACGCACAACTCTTTCCTGCGCGTTGTCAGACCCGAAGTATCATCAGGACGTCGCCGGCCGGACTGCTGTAGAAAACAAATGCAGGCGAGAGGAGCGACGTTTTCATGAAATATGCACGGCAGCCGTGCGTGTTCACAACGGTGGTGAGTATGATAGGTGTCGTAATTGCAGCCGAGTCAATCATTGTATGCTAGCGATACATATTATATGAAAATGTAGACGTCAATCACCGCCACTGCCAGCGAAGATACTAGAGGCAGCATTTTATCATGGGTCATCCACCGTTCGCAAGCAGTTGACGGGGGTTCTTGGATTTCTTCGACGAAGCGGTGAGAACAGTACAAATAGTGAGCTGGAAGAATGAGTTTCTTCGATCAGCCTTACTACGCCTTGACCAAGGCTCACATGTCCCGAATGGGAATTTGGCCGGAGCAGTCAAAATCCGTGAGAGTTACTCGGCTATTGACGATCTTTGCATTGACGATGACAATTGCCGGACCCATGGTAGCAATCGTTATCCAAGTGTGTATTCTTCTCTCGAAACGTTGACTCTACAATTTACTGCGTTCAACAGTTCATGCGATTGTACGGCACTTGGGGAGACATACATGCCCTTATGCGGAGTATACCACACTTGCTGGTCGGATTAGTAATCATCCTCACCGTGCTGAGATACCTTCAACATTTTGAAAAGGTAAGCTCTCGGTGTGTTCTACGAAAAAATGCGTCTTCAGTCGATGATTTCTGCAGATAAAATTGTCGTTCAAGAATATAGAGAGGCATTGGGGAACATTTAAAAACACATCTGCCGTGTGTGTCCTTGACGAGTACGCCGAACGTGGACGCTACATCATCGTCGTTTACTCTAGTATATTATTAATTTTTTTCTTTTTTCACAATCGCAACACAGGCATACATTTCTCATTGCTTAATTCGCTTTGCTTTTGATTCACCCAGTGTATATCTATATTGCGCTGACTGTCTACTTGGCCTTATGTTTGTCACCTGTAATACTGGACTTCGTTAATCCGCGGAATGAAACCCGACCAAAAATCCATTTGTTCAACACAGATTACGGTGTTGATGTGGATAAGTACTATTGGTTCATACTCGCTCATGAGTATATCGTGACGACAGTGGGGATTGGCATGATGATGGCCATAGAAACAATGTACTTTTTATGGGCCGTCCACGCTTGTGCGCTTTTCGAAATCGTTGGGTGCGTATGAAATTTATTTGTTCTTAGGTCACTTGGGTCTCGATTAAGGAGGGAGTCTCGCTGCGCTCTGACTTCGCATAAGTTCGACAACAATAAGAGAAAATTGCAAGTACTTCTTGATGGGGTAAAAATCTGAAAATAAATCATGTACGCTAAAGGTACTGAGAAGATTAATTTTACATAATAATAATTGCAAAATGTTATTAACAAATTCATCAAAAAATTAATTGGTTATGATTCGTTTATTATAATTAATGATCCGTTTATTTTTCTGAATACGTATGAATTTTTTCAGATTTTTAAGTAATCGTTGATTTTTTATTTTTTTTATAGAACAAAAATCAACATTTACTTAAAAATCTGAAAAAATTCATACGTATTCAGAAAACTAAATGAATAATTTTCCGAAAAAAGTTTTGTTGCCGGGTAATTTGTTAACCAATTAATTTTTTGATGAATTTGTTAATAACATTTTGCAATTATTATTATGCAAAATGAATCTTCTC
>JAPYZC010004684.1:0-16894 GCA_030522665.1 Ichneumoninae sp. A BG-2022a | reverse complement strand
TGTCGTTGCGCGACTTGTTTCTTCGATCTTTCTTCGTTCGGTTGAGTGATCAAGAAATCATAATCAGTTCGGTTGTGATTTTTTTCTGTACATTTATATGTCCAATCTGAAATGCGATGCCTAAAACGCTATAATTACTTAGGGAAAATTTCAAGGTCGAGTGATTTCCAGGACAGACGTGAACAAATTTGGGTCACCGGAGCTGACGATCACGAAACTCACGCCCACAAACTTCGGGCGGGAGGCGAGGGCTCTTTAATAGCTCGCATTAATAATTGTCGCGGTATCCTTTGCGGTACACTGCTAATCCACCGCAGCGGGACAAAAGTGTTAGCTCGGTGTACAACGGGGTTGTGGGTTTCTTGCACGTGACGCGTGATTATCGTTGTAACTCGCACGCACTTCTCTTAATTAAGGGGCTCGTGTCGTAGACGGCTGCGAGGAGCAAGGAAAAGGAGGATGATGGTGAGAAATGGACGACAAATCGCTGGCGAACGGGGGGGAAACCGAGCGAGAGTGAGTCGCACTTATGTAAGGCTCCTCTCCGTGCAGGCAAGTGAAACTGTCGGACACAGGCCCGATAGTTTTGTTCCACGTCCGCTGTTGAGTTTAACGCGTGACACAGACTTCGAATGTACATTCTTATCTTTTTTTTCTCCGACGCGAACGGCGAGAATCTCGATCGAGTCCATTTTCCGTTTATTCGAGGCAGTCCGGACATGAGTCCGAAGCCTTCAGAGTATTAAAAAATGTAAACAATGGAAATTGAAGAATTGAAGAATTGAAGAATTGAAGAATTGATGAATTGAAGAATTGAAGAATTGAAGAATTGAAGAATTGAAGAATGAATTGAAGAATTGAAGAATTGAAGAATTGAAGAATTGAAGAATTGAAGAATTGAAGAATTGAAGAATTGAAGAATTGAAGAATTGAAGAATTGAAGAAAAAAAATTTCTTCCTCACGGAAGAAGCTTTTGCTTTAATGAAAAATTCTCAATTTTTATTGTTTCCGCGATTTTCATGCCCTATCCGTGTGACCTGGCCGTAATTTCTGCGCATCCCGCGATAACCTGATTATACCGGTCGGCCGGTGGTATTATATCGTCGCAACATCGTTAGAGTATCTCGTGACTATCGCCCAAAGGTAACAGCTCAGACTGCACATTAGTACAGTTTCTCGTCAGGCTAAATATGCAAGCTCAGCATTCTCCCAACTGCGCATCGCGCGCTACTGGCCTAACGGTTCGCTCGTGTGTTGGACGAACAGCGGGGGGGATTATGCAAGAGCTGCACCGTCGATGGATTATTCGTTGTGGCATGCAAACTCGACGTTCTTCGCGTACCTGCGTCAGGTGTTTACCGTGGCAGGTACAATATGTGCGAATGGAGTAACGAGACGCCACTACATCCATTCCAGATTCACATTACATTTCCTCTAAGTTTCAACTCCTTTCGCTTCCTTACACAAAAAAGTTTTTACTTAAAATGATAGATTTTTGCGATTTTTGCGGGAGAATGCACGTCAAAAAATATCTAAAAAATATATTTTTTTAATCATATTAAAAAAATAAAAAATTAATGTGTGGTTGCCGCGCTTTCGAACGATGAATTATCATTTTCGTTTTCACAAAACAAAAAAAAATTATGAAATGATCGATCGAGATTTTAGCGGTAGAATTAACGTAAAAAAATCTGTAACAAATATATTTTTTTTATATTTAAAAAGATGAAGAATAAAAAATGAATGTATGGATTCCACGCTTTCCAACCGCGGGATCTCGTCTTCGTTTTCGCGATCGCAAGAATTCACAATGAAAAAATAATGAGGACAGACGAACGATCAACTATATCGGACGGTCTTTCAGAAATGGAGGTCGAGTTGAACGACCGTGTACGCCATCCATCTCGCCCGCTTTTGCCACTGTCGCGCAACTCTTCCCCGCTCACTTTGTTGTTGACAAACACACACACACATGACACACACATCTTAGCCTGGCTCGGAGGCATGTTTACAAATCGCAACGTGATCCGGGTCGCGCACAATAACGCGGACGTCACTCATGCTTCGACGCTATTATTATCCTTCGTGAAAGAACAATTTTTATATCGACACACCAGCCATCCACCACCAACAACAACAACAATAATAATAATAATATTATTTATATTATATAATATCCTAGTTTTATTATATTTTCTGTTGTTACTTTATTTTCTACTTATGTTATTCTTACTGCAAATGCACAGTGTTCTTAGGGGGCCTCAGACCTCAGAACACGAAATAAACAAATCCACCTATCGATCTTTTTATAATAATAGTACTAAAAAAAGAAATTGATTAGCCTCACTTACAATGCATGTTTGATTTTTTTTCCTTTTTTTTACACATTCCAATGCCATAGGGTGGGCCAATAGGCCTTTGACCGAAGTCCTTCAGCTATAATATCAATCTATATATTACAATCTATATAATATCAATAATAATATTGCTATTATAATTTTATGATAAGGCTAAAGTATTTCGGTTAATGGTCTATTGGCCCACCCTAAGGCATAGTAATGTATAAAAAAAGAAAGAAGAGAAAACGAACAAAAACTAGTATTTTAATGAAGATCAACAAATGCATTTTACTACTACAATTATAATAATATTATTGTAACAATAATTCTCGAGGATGATCCGTGCCAAGGGTGGCCGGCGACGTGCGGCGATCTCCGCGCTGCACTTAAATTAGGTACGCGGACTCGAAGACCGACGCGCGTCTTGTCTGTCATAGGGAGCTGTATTCGCTATCCGGTATGTGACCGGTTGCAGCCGCGAGGCAGAGCCGCCGGCTACGTGTCAAGGAGTTTGTTTATCTGGAGTCACAGTTAGGCCTGATATTTGTGGGAATGCCCGGGGTGTCCGCGCTCTCGTCGTGCGCACTCTCTATATTCAATACAGCATCGATTAGTTTCATCCGCAACTGGGCTGCTAATGCAACAGCCTCCACCATTCGTAATAATAATTCTACAGGATGATTACGAGCTACGGGCTCTTGTTTCGCTGAGACACATAGAAATTTATGTCCTCCCGTAACTGGCGTCCCCGACGGCTAGTGGAATAGCGATTTTTTATTTTCCTCAATTTTTTTGTCTTTACCCTATTTATCTATCACGCAACGTTATGGCTTTAATTCTCAATTATTATCGATTAAATAGCTTTGACGGGAATCAGTATTGAGAACTTGTATACTTGTACACAAATATACAAGTATTCAAGTATTCAAGTATTCAAGTATTCAAGTATTCAAGTATTCAAGTATTCAAGTATTCAAGTATTCAAGTATTCAAGTATTCAAGTATTCAAGTATACAAGTTTGCATAACAAGCCCGGTTATCACACCACAAGTGAATAAGCACACTCATGTAACACGCTGTGCGATGTTTCTTTTTTTTGTTTGTCTGCCCGATTTATTTATAGCGGAATAGTACGACTTTAATTCTCAACAATTATCAATTAAATCGCTTTGACGGGAATCAGCATCGGGAGCAAGTACGATCGATTAACGCGCCACAAGGGAATAAACAAACTCGTGTAACACGCTATATAATTCGCGGGCGATTGTACATGCGGGGACCGCAAAGAGTATCATACGTATGTGTTCGCCAGCAATCGCAGAACGAGCGGGTTGCGCTCACGCCATCGCCATCTGTTTCACGTGATGCAGGTAAACGTACGTGGTTTACACAGGTACGCGTATACTTGCCCGCTTCCGAGCTTTCCACCTCTCGGCTCTTCCATTCTATCCGACGCTCCGTGTATAGTCGGTATATTACCATGCACGCCCGAGCGACGAGAGCCCGCGAGGAGTGCAAGGTGAACGAACTGGAACAGCGCTCACCGATGCCCGCCCACACTTTCAGAATTTATATAGGGCAATGCCGGAGGATATGACAGGTTTAAAAAAAAAATTATAAATCATTGACACAAGTCGAATAAACATTGTTAGCGAAAATTCGAAAAAGTCGACAAGTCAATTAATTGAGGCAATATTTTAAAAAATATTGCTTTATTTTTCTTTCATTAAAAAAAATCTTTAGTTGGGTAAATTTATTTGTGAATCCTTGACACAAGTCAAATAAACATCATTTGCGAATATTCGAAAAATTCGGTGGGTCAATTAGTTGAGTCAATATAGAAAAAAATATTGCTTAAATAAAGCAATATTTGTTCAATTTGTATTTCTTTTTAAAAATCTTTAGTCCGCTATTTTTTTTATAAATCATCGACACAGGTCAAGAAACACTGCCAGCGAACATTCGAAAAAATCGTCGAGTCAATATTAGATGATACTTATATATAGATGATAGTTGAGGCAACATTGAGAAAAATATTGCTTCTTTTCCCAATTTAAGAAAGATGTATTCGACTTTGTAAAATCAATTTTTGTTTATTTTTTTTTTTTAGTTAATACGTCGCGGCACATCTTGTCGTTTTCGCCGGACTCGAGTCCAGCAGCTCACCTTATGCTAATCGCGAACTTATTTTTCGAACTAATTGAGTAATTGAATAATTGAACGGTTCGTGCCTCCGGCGCTTTTTATACTCGCCACTTACCCGCAAACTATATAACTCGCGGTTACTTTGTTACTTTGCTCTCGCCATCCGTAGTGACCGCACTAACGCTGTTAACAATTTCTCTTGTTCCTCCTACCGAGTTCTCGCAAACTGGTTTTATCCTTTTTTTTCTTTTTCCTACCTCGTTAATCGACCCTCGCTAACTATAATAATGGAGAAGAAGTATCGCACGCTGCACAGCGTGTTTTATTGCGTAACTTATTAAAATCGTCAGCGAATTTTCTACGACTTTTCTCCATCAACTCGACGCGCAACTTCCGGTTCGTCGTAACATTTTTATTATGAAGATATGAGAATCAATGAAATTCATATAAGTAGCAGAATTTTTCGGGTAAAGATAACTTTATTAAAAAATTTGTTTCGTACAATTTTTAATATACTAGTATATCAATATTTGGTGGTAATACATTTTTAAAAAACTATTCGGGACTTTATTTAACTTTTCGCTGCGGTTAAAAATGGTGCTGCTCAATAAATTATTCCAAAACACTGTTGTAGTAAAAATAGATATGAGGATAAAAAGAATTACAGAGTAGCTTTGTACATAAACTATATTATTCCGTCCCGGTTTCTGACGACTGTACAATTGTCGGTGAATTCTCTACGAATTTTTTACAACTTCCTGTTCGTCGTACTTTTCTTTTTTATGAATATATCCTCGCTGGGAATTAATGAAATTCGTACGAGCAGCAGAATATTGTGGGTAAAGCCAATTTTATTGAAAAATTTGTTCCATACAAGTAATTTTTTTTAAACAATTTTTAAATGTATCAATATTTTACGGTAATTTATTTTTATGAAAAAGCTATTCAGGGTTTATTTACCTTTTCGCTACGGTGCAAAACTGTGCTGGTCGATAAATCATCCCAACATTGTAATAGTAAAAAATATGAGGATAAATAAAAATTATAGCGAATTTTCGACCACTTTTCGTCAACTCGATGTACAACTTCGAATTCGTTGCAAATTTGTTTGATGAATATATCCACGCTTTTAATCAATGAAATTCATACAATTAGCAGAAGTTTCCGGGCAAATTTATAAAAAAATTATTTCAAGCAAGTAATTTTTTTTTTACAATTTTTAATCATACCAATATTTTACGGTAATTTATTTTTATGAAAAAGCTATTCAGGGTTTATTTACCTTTTCGCTACGATGCAAAACTGTGCTGGTCGATAAATTATTCCGACATTGTAGTAGTAAAAACAGATACGAGGATAAAAAAAAATTATAGAGTAGCTTTGTACATCACCTATGTTATTCCGTCCCGCACTCCGACGACTACGTAGGAAAATCCGGTCTCGTTCTTCGTTCGTTTACCGGCTGGTTATTTTCTCCCTCGTTTTGTTTTGTTTTGTAATTTTTTTTTTCTTCGCAATGCACCTCGTCGTCAGTGTCGTCGATGTATCAGAGTGATGTGACAGTATTGCAGAAGCCGGGCGGCGGTGGCACATCAGAAGCCGACCATGTGCTCCACATTCAGCACAATGTATGTGCGCCTCGTCGATCCCCCGTTAAATTTTTTATCGTGGGATTCCGAGCAAATGTCTCGCTAGCTCGGCCGGTAATTTCCGCGAGTTTGCTCAGCCTCGCCGAGCCGCGGACCTCGTCGAGGTACCGTTCGAATCCCTCGTGTCGCCTCTCTCGTTGCGATAACGAGGATCGGTCCCACACGAGAAAACCGGCGCGCATTCGTTCGCTCGGAGGAGCGTAAAACTCGCTTCGCCACTCAAACTCGACTCTTATTTCTACTCATTTTAATATTTTGTTCTCATACACAATTTTAATATTTAATTCTCATATCCAATTTTAATGTTTAATCCCAATATCCAATTTTAATAATTAATTCTAACATAAAATGTTTATATTTCATTTTTACTTTTTTACTAAAGTCATTCGCAACGGAAATGTTGTCCATTAATGTTTCCAATTTGACTCCTCGAATAAACTTTCGATAAAAGTATTAAATCCCGTGTACCGTTCAGGGCTCGAACTGATAGCATAGAGGTTTATCGTTTTACATTTTCTTCCACGCGACCTCAAATTTTTACATGCAAGGGTAAAATAATATTGATAAAAATATCATAATATTAATAAAAAGCTCACGCGAACCCCTGCAGTTGAAATTATCGCACAGTTACAAAAATAAATGAAAATAAAATATTTACCAATGCAAACAGTCATCCACTCGTCAGCGTCGTCGCGTTATCGCTCCGCAGTTCGAAGGACCGTCCCATGCTCAGCGTCCGAGAGATATTGTTATATACATACATATATATTTTATATATACACATATATATATGTTTATATATATTATATATATACATATATAAATGTTTATATATATACGGCATATTATAGTTCCGAGAATAGCGGCATATGAGTTTCCCCCTTTCGCCCCCCCCCCCCCTCCGCGCTTATGTTTACCCACGCGTATTTACACGACGTCGTCATCGACGGTGAGGACCGAGTTTACCTCGGTCACGGCACGCAGCGAGAAGGCTCGAGAAGGTTTACACTCCACGCTTATCGACCACGGCGGCAAAGGCACGTCTCTATTACACATGGATACCGAGAACGTACACACGATACGCTCCTCTCATCGGTTCTCCATCGTCGTCGCGTTCTTTTTCGGCTCGCCACCGAGCGCGACGAGCGATACGCGGGCGAGTGAGGTGTCGAGAGCCGGCCGATTTTTATGCCTCGCAATATTATTTATCGTGTAAATATCATGACATTTATTTATTGGGCGATCTCTTATCGATCGTCGTGACGATGAGTTATGCTTAACGTGAAAGGGTATTTTTATTAAAAAAAATAAAATAGTCAACAAAAAAAATATATTGAACCGTGTTACACAAGAGAATTCTTTATAGGTGATTCGTTTAATTCCTGGAAAGTTCGTCATTCCGCGTTGTCGAATGGCCAGTCGGCAAAAAAAAAAAAAAAATATCTTAGAAAAAAAAAGAAATAATTTGAATTTGATAAAAACATTTTTTATTGATTTTAGTCGATATTGAGTTAAGTCGAAAAAAGGTGTTTACATTTTTTTAAATTTGGACTCTGAACCTCGCGTCCTCACAATAAGATTCCAATAAGGCCCGCGGATACAACTATTATTATTGAAAAAATGTCGATATTGTGGTCGAATGTTTTCTTCCATTTATTAGATTTCTTCTTAATTAAGCCGAAGCGAGAATGTTCCGAAATTTAAAAAAGCGAAAGAATAATTACGATAATTTTTCAGTGGACGTTTAACCGGCGGAGGCTCGCGATTTATTCCGTGCCACGAGGGGGCCATCGATGGTCGTGGAATTTCCGCTCGTCGCGAAAATAATGGGCCTCACGCTCGTTCGGGACTCTGTTATAGCGACCCTGGACGCTCGTTCTCCATAGTCGACTCGGACGGGCGCGGCGAACCTCGCTCGATAACCGATTCTCCGATGATTTATGATGATTGCTTACTTCTCGCCGGCGCCCCCTCCCCCCTCCACTGCCCCCTACTCGATCTCCCGTCGTAATCTCGTACTATCGTCATTCGCGTTCTCGCGGTTGCCCACGTTGCCGAAGACCTCACAGGCCTCTCGGCCGCCGCGGTAACACCTGTGGCTTGGGTGTTCGCCGCTCCGCGTCTGTCGCTCGATCTCACTTCCTCCCCCTCTTCCCCCGCGATCCTTCCAGTCTCTCGCTCCTCCAGTCGTCTTCAACCTTCGAATTGCTTAGACGAAACGAGCATCTATACATTTTATTTATATATTTATTTATTTATTTATCTATTTATTTATTTATTTATTTATTTATTTATTTATTTATTTATTTATTTATTTACTTCAAAGCCAAGAATTCGTCGTTGGTCAAATTGTGATTTTTTTTTTTTATTTTTGCATTGCTCACTTAATATAAAAAAAAGAGAACTGGAAAATTGTTTCGATAAAAAAAAATTGGGATAAGAAAAAGAAAATACAATTTCGTCCAAGCCAAATGAAAAATTTTCCCCGAAATACTTTAATGAAACAGACCATTACATAAAAAAGGAAAGCATAGTTTTATTCGAGTGCTCACAAAATCGTAATCCACAGCTCAGCGAAAAAAAAAATGTCGTAATTTTTTTTGCCAAGGCCTTTCCCTCGACAAACAGCCTAAAATCTACGCACACTTGTAATTCCCCTCTTGACACACCTCGAAAGGAGTCCTAGTGAGTTTCCCCCTCCCCGCCCCTCCCCCTCCGAGCGACTGATTGCGATATCTCATTAACTGCAATTAACTCATACTGCGCCTGCGCACACGCCAGTGCGCACCTACGCGCATCGTTGTATGGGTGAAACACTCGGCTCGGAATGGAACTGATTGCGGGAGATACGACCCACAAACTCGCGGTTTGCCGGGTTGCCCGGCGAACGGCATTCTGTAACGTGCAGCGAGCACACTCGGCGTATCCGCACTTGTAGTACGTACTACGCGTGCGATTACGTTCCCGTTCACGTCGCCACTTCGTCATTAGCGAGATGCTCGAGAACAATTTTTGCAACGACGCCCCCCTCCCCCTCTCCCTCCCCCCACCAGGGAGAATCGTGCGAGTCGACGATATTTAACGACGGCATTTATCACGCAGCTTCGAGCATGCAGGAGAATGCGAGATAGTGTCGTGTTGTTGTTATTATTATTATTTATTGTTGTTATTATTATTGTTACTTCTTACGTGTTCGCAACACAGGCCGTTCATTCATCCGGCGAGCGCGTTGCAATCATTCATAGACGTTATTGTAATTAGCGGTAAATATATTCAACAGGTTTCCGAGGACACGGACAAGACTCGATCCTTTCCCTGCGTGTGGGAGATTGCGATCTCGGGCTCTTAATTGATTCACAAAATTCAGCGTGGCTAAAAAAAAGAGAAAAAAAAAGTTTGAGTCGCCGCTGTTTTTTTTGCATTCCATTAACGAAGTTGCCAAATTTTTGGCATTAGATTTCGCGATTTTCGTGTACGATAAATTATTCGATAGGATGTGATTTTTATTCTGTGGCGGAAAAAAAGAGAAAGCAAAGTTTGAGTCTTGGCGCTTCAGTGCCATTTTATGTGACTTTTTTTTCTCGGTTAATAAAAAAATTTCACAATTTTTTATTATTACATTTTTTGTTTTTGCAGTACGATAAATTGTTCGATTCGATGCAATTTCAATAATACGATAAAGCAGCGATAAATTGTTGTGTGTCTTGAAACAGATTTAAGCGAGTGCAAAAATGTGCCCTTTTTTCCTCAATTTGTTGACCTAGAAAAAATTCCCCAAAAGTTGAAATAATTGAGGAGATAAAAATTGTTTGAAAATATTTGTTTTAAGAAAAATGAAAGAATGGGTCGCTAATTTTTTTCGCGAGTTGTTTGCAGCCGTCGCTATCCCGTCGATTGCAAAGAGTCTCGGTGCACAGGCGCTCCGGCCCGTAGTAAATAATGGCTATAGTAGTAGCGCCGCTACGGGAGCGCGAGCGGACACTCGCGGGCGCGCTCTTGCTCCATTACGACGACGCGAGACGTCCACGGCCGACGAACGGAAACTTGAATGAAACCTCGGCGCAGCGAGCGACTCGCGAAGTTTCTGTGATTCGCCGGCGAACAAGAAACCCGACGAGGTCGTGGAGAAAAAAAAATAATAATAACAATGCGTGATACTCAAGTCAATGATATTGTATGGTTGCGAAAAGCACTATAAAGCCGTCCCTACGATCGAGCAAAAAATAACAGAATGTAAATAGTTAATGTAAAAAATTTGCAAAAAAAAAAGAAAAAATTAATTTGAATCGCTAGAGTAAAAGAATTTGCAAAAAAAATGAATGTAAATCGCAGGAGTAAAAATTTGCAAAGACAGAAAAAATCGATTTGAGTGGACAGAGAAAAAAAAGTATATCTATGTGCAGTTTTAAGACAATAGCTCCAAATTTACGCAAGTTAGAGCAACCACAGAGAATTTCAAAAAAATTTTAAATCGAATAAAATCTCCAATTGGTCCGCAATGTTCACGAAAATAACACTGAACGAAGCGACGTGATCGCTCTACCCATTTCCGAGTTATAGTCATTTTAAACGATACAACTCTGTCACATACACACACACATACATCCGGACGCCAGCTAAAAATCATATTTCTTCACGTTTTAGACAATTTTAAGTATTTTGACATTAGAATCTCAATTTTTTTTTTACGAAAACAAAGTTTCCTCTATGAGGAAGCAAAAAAAAATGAATTTAAATCGCAGGAGTAAAAAAAGGAAGATCAAATCTGACCGTGTCTCATAGGTGTGCCTGAACGAGCTACGACGTCGTTCTCCGTCGGTCGTAACGGGAGTCTCGGTCCTCGTAAAGCGCGAGAACGCTGCGAGCCATACGCCGTACATTATTTCGAGATAATCGAGAGGACATCGTGGTACGTTCGTCTCTGCACAGCGCCCTGGAGTCTTTTATGTTCGGGTCTGGTCGACTCTTGCCCGTTTTTCTCCCCCCGTTCCATCTTCGATTTCCTTCTTTTTCCACCATTATGGAGATTCAACGAGCCGAAACTTGGCCGGAACGCGGAGCTACTTATTTCTCACATGGCTTTCTCTCGTCTGTCCCCGTTTTCTTTCCCCGCGGAGGTTGCCGTCTCCGAGTACGCGCGTTCTTCGGCGGTACATCGGCTCGAGTATCTCGTAAAATTGTGCCCGATTCGTGCCCGCACGTACCAGAGGTGGAATATGTATCGGTTAACGGCGAGAACAATTTATCGGTCCTCCCTCAAAGCTGCGCCAAGAATTTGGCCTCACCGACTGAAACATACAAAAAAGAAGTGATATAATAATATAATTAAATAAAATATAAATATATATTCTAATATATTATATTAATATATTATAATATATATTTAATATATTATATTACTGTATTATATATATTATAATATAATATATTGTATAAGTCGCGCCAACGACCTAGACCGTGAATTATCGCGGTACGTCGAAACTATCGGGTAAATATGAAACTCGTTGCTATCGGCGGTCCCGCTCGGAAAGACGTAGCAGCGTTAATGCAGAACGAGAACAGTTGCTTTTTGTTTTATTATTTTATAAAATTCCATCGATCTTACCTTGCGGAATTGCGAAAGTTCGACGACAAAATTAAAAATGTAAAATTAACGAGAAGTCGGCGTTCTTCGTGGACAAGAAAAACTTAAAAGTTGATCATTTTTTTCTGTGCACACTCGGACTTTGCCTGCTCGGACTTACGTTACCCTCGATCTTAGAGTTCGGAATGTCGTTTCCATGCAGCTACGTAGTCAAAATCTACGATTAATAATGGCCGATTTTTTAATAATTTAACTAAATTTTTTATAGTTAACACTGTTCGAATCAAACGATCGGAATAAGTTTGTCCGTATTGCGTGGAACAATGGACGGTCATAATTCACAATCTGCGTCGCGACTTCCGGCGATATTTCTCCCGCGCTATCGCGGATCGGCGTTATCGCCGATATTTCCATCGAGATCCGGTGGCTGGGAGCGACGTCTCCGATGAGAAAGGATCTGAGGGAGAGACCGGGATACGCGGTGGCGCTGAAACGTGTAATCCGAGTAGAACGCTGACGGTGTAACACTAGTAATGGCGAGGGGTGTTTGGTTACAATCGCCCGTCGCCACCAACGGTTCCCGGGCTCTCGGAACCGTAAAAAGAGCGACTAAACATACATGTGTATGTTCACGCATGCGCACCGCACAAACGAAGATACGCGACGGAGAAATAATATCCCTCGTTGCACTGAGAAAAATAAATAAAAATGTTGTTTTAACCAAAAGTCGCGGTGGCAAGCGCGATCGATTCAAAATTTCGTCGATGCAGAGAAACAATTTTTGTAGTAGCAACCAAATAAGAGGCTAATTCAACCATTTATTATTTTTAATCAGGAATTTATATCGGGTTAAAGTGGTGAATTTGATTGTACATAATTAATTCGCGAGCTAATCCGGATGTGCCATGTTCATCACATAAATCGTTAGGCGGACCTATCGTCAAATCGTACAGTAGCAGTTGAGTCTGTTCGAAAATACAAATATAATTTGCCCGTTCAATACATATTGAAAATACACAAAGAATTGCAGACGATCAATCAAACTAGCAAAAACCAAAAGAGCACATGATATACATTTAACTCTTTGAGCCATACATTTTGACACTATAAAAACAAAAATTCGATGTTTCATGTAAAGAAATTAATTAAAATAATTGAAAACTGAGCGAAAGAAGCTGGGACGCCCTATGTCCCACTCTGACGCAAAGAGTTAAGGAGGGATAGTACACTGATAAAAAAATACGGTTGAATCAACTAAGATTCGGGCAGGGACGTTCAACTAAATATTTTGTTGGTACAGCTAACAAATTGATTACTTCAACAATTTGTTGGGTAAATTCGCCAAAATATTTTTGAGTTATTAAAATATTTTCTTCGACCAACTAAATATTTATTTGAACGTCCCTGCCCGAATCTTAGTTTATTCAACTGTGCTTTTTTAGCAGTGTACTATAATCCAAAAGTTTGGACGGTTGGTTTAGGGTGCAGAAACACGTTTCGCATTTCGCAGAATGCAAGTAAAGTATTTTCCCATTTTCATCCGTCCGCAGTTCCTTGTTTATTTGTTCTTTTACAAGCGAATCTAAAAAAATATCCACGATTGATTGTTGAAAAATTGCGCGGTAAGGGGGGAAAATGTATGGGAGGCGGCGAAGGTGACCCGACGGACAGACGGACGGACGGAGAACGGACTTCGACGGGAGTGGAGCACAGACGCTTTCACATAGCCAGACAGTGAGTGCCGCGCTATTTTCAGGCTACTTTGCCCCGCTGCATGCTGCTGCTGAAACTATGTCTATACACCATCTTCCTAACGCCGACAACCTCTCTTTCCCGGCTTCCTCGTCCAGCTCTCCTTCTCCTCGAACTTCGACGGGCATTCGCGCGCCCGCTCTCGCGAATGACCCGTAATATTATGAACTAGTCTACTCGTGTTACTCGTTCTCAGTCTCGTCACTTTACTACTCCCCCCTCCCCTCACCCCGCGCGACCCGGAATGTTCTGTCTGCGTTCTGTTACGCTTCGAAGCGCGAGATTCGACACCGCAGTCCGGAGTTTCGTTCCGTTTTCTCAATTTTCAAAATAGGGTGCAAAAAGTGAAATTAAATTTTTTTTTAGTGGCTTACGAAACAGAAATTTATCGGAAAAGAAATGTGCCAATTGAAATTTCATTGAATCCGGAAAACATTTGAATAGCTCCAGCTTGTTTGATTTTTTTTTTATGCCATGGCGACGGAAAAACGACTACAGCGATTTTTTTTTCTTTTTTTTGGGGTGAAATTAAAGAAAATAAAGCGAATATTTTCATGACGGAGGGGTAACGAGAATCGCATGTGCCTCTGGAGAAATCTTGGGAGAAGCGGCGTTCACGCGAGACCGTTTAAAAGTCCGGGCGCATAATTGACCGGATCGCTGTACAGCTGGTGGACGCCGATGGCCCGCGAACCGGTCCCGGAATTGCCGAATTCGACGATATATATATGTTTTTTTTTTGCCGTACGTACACACGAATATGCGCGGCGTGGATAACGAGGGTCTCGAATACTTCCATTCGGCGGGTATAATCGCATGATTAAAATTTCTTCTTTTTTAAACATTTTTTCCCGTCGTTGACTTTTTATGCTTTTTCTTCGCCGACCGACAAGATTCCACATCCCTCGTCCCATCCGACGCTGCATCCATTTTTTTCAGTTTTTTCTCGAATTCCCTCAAATGATTCCCGTTTCATAAATTTCTATTTTTTTCCGCACAAATACTCGGGCTGATTTCATAATTAAAAAAACGATCAAACGATCCGCCTTACGTTTCACCAGCGTAACTAAAATTCTCTCTTCAACATTCCATCGTCCCTTCCGATGCAACACGCATTTTTTTTTTCTCGAAACCCCTCGCATAATTCCCGTTTCGTAAATTTCTATTTTTTGTTCTGCACAAATACCCGAGCCGATTATATAATTTCAAAAATATCTCATCAGCTCGAAAAAAGAAAATTCGTCCCTATTCTCCGACCGACGATCAAACGCTCCGCGGTATTTTTCACCCGCGCAACTTAAGTTCTCTTTTCCGCATTCCATCGTTCCTTTCGACGCCACACGCATTTTTTTCTCGAATCCCCTCGCATAATTCCCGTTTCGTAAATTTCTATTTTTTAATTTAATTTTTTATTTCTATTAAAAAAATATTTCGTCAGCGCGAAAAAAAAAAATTGTCCCGATTCTCCGAATGACGATCAAACGTTTCTATTTTTCTGCAGAACAAAAAATTTCTATTTTTTGTTCTGCACAAATACCCGAGCCGATTATATAATTTCAAAAATATCTCATCAGCTCGAAAAAAAAAAAAAAAAAATTCGTTCCTATTCTCCGGACGACGATCAATCGCTCCGCGTTACGTTTCGCCCGTACGAGTTACATTCCGCTTTCCGAGAATTTCTCGCGGAAATGTTATACGGCCAAAGTGAGCGACGCGGAGTGCGGCGATAAAGTGTTCGCGGTGAGTTGCCGCAACTTCAATCACACCGGCGGACTCCGCGGGAGTGCGACGTACCGTTACACACACACACACAGACACAGACCGGGTGCTGCATTTGCGGCGCGCTTGGACTTTTTGCCGACGGCCTTGAACTGGGACGAAGAACGACCGTGACTGCTACTGTGCCGTTTGCCGCCGCAGATGTTCCCAGCGCCATTGGGCACCAATGGGAGCCGGCGCGTAAACTCGTAAAGGAAATGCAATTAGAAATCGTGGGCGCTAGTACGATTCATCACCGCGCGGAATTCATGCCTTACCCAACCCGTTGTTCGAGCCGCATGCATCACACACGTAACTCGCGAGCCGCCCGCAAAAACCGTGCGATCTTCCACGGTAATTCATTACCCCGGCCTTCTCGGCTCTCTATCGTCGCATATAATTACTCAATTTATTTTCGAAGCTGCAAAAAAAAAAAATGCTAAAAATAGGCTCTCACTTTTCAAAGAGAGATAAATGTTTTTTTTTGCGAAAATGGAAGCCCTTTCAAAATTATAATTATAAAATTACAATCATAAAATAAAATATATTTTATTATATTATAAAATTATAATTATAATTTTGGCGAATTATATTTTCAAGACACTAGGGATTTAAAAAGAAGCCTTGTTGATATATTCCTGGTGGGAATAATGATTATTCAAAAAAAGAGTAACATTCTATGTTATTCCTTTACTTCTACTGTTTTCTTGCTCAGAGAAAAGAGATACGAAGGTGCTAATTATTATTATTATTAGTAATAATAGTAGTTGCAATTCACTTGAACCGCAAGTATAGTAAAACAATACCAGGATCTTGGGAAAATTGTCTTATTTCGCGGAAACTGAACACCGTTGGCAGATTATAATTTAGTCGCTAGAAGAAAAAAAAAATCGTGGTAAATAAATAAATAATGATGATCCAAAATCGCATTATACTTGAGTCGGTTCTGTAGTGAACCAAGATTAAGAATGTGGGAGAAATGGTCCCGGTCTCGCGTTCTGGATACGCGAGTACAGGAAGCGATTTGACCGACAAATTTACAACATTGCATTAAAAATTAAACAATAAAAAATTCTGTTCTCTCGCCGTCATGATTTTCCGCGAAAGATTTGGCGCGCATGCGCGAGACAGTTCAACCGGAAGTCGGCCTTTCGTCGACGAAGGTCGCGTAAAACCCGGACGTGGAAGAATCTCCGATCTCACAGTCCGGATCCGCGTTGACCGACAAATTTCCAAAGTCATATAAATGTTTTTTTCAACCCTTCCTTCGCTTTCGTGATTTTCCGCCAAAGGCTGGCAAAACCATCGACCTGCATGCGCGACTTCACTGGTCAACCGGAAGCGGCCTTTCGCTGATAAAGTTCGCGTAAAATCCGGACGTCAAAGAATCTCCAATCTCTCACAGTCCGAATGCAAGTTGACCGACGAGTTTCCAAAGTTATATAAAAAAAAATCAATTAAAAAAAAATCAACCGACAGCGGTGGATGCGCGGTTGGCGCGCGGCTCTGGTGGTCCCCCAAGTCAGGCTAATTTGTTCGCGGTCAGTACTTGGATGGGTGACCGCTGAGCCGTGCGCTAGCTGGCGCATCAACCGTTGAGCGGGAGGCGCTTTCTTCTGAGACTTTGGTGTTTCTGCACTTTACTCAAGTGCAGAAATATTGGTGG
>JAPYZC010004682.1:0-10814 GCA_030522665.1 Ichneumoninae sp. A BG-2022a | reverse complement strand
GGCCGGTGTTCGCCGGATGCTGGCCAGTACCGATCCTGTGTGTCATTCCCGCGAGGGACACTTTTGCGATGCGGGGCGAAGGCTATTGAACAATAAAAATAATTGTGAGACACCGGGCCAGTATTGGCAGAGCGTCGGCCGGTGTTTGCCGGATGCTGGCCAGTACTGATCCTGTGTGTGTCATTCCCGCGAGGGACACTTTTGCGATGCGGGGCGAAATTCAATTGAACAATAAAAATAATTGTGAGACACGGGGCGTGTGTCATTCCCGCGAGGGACACTTTTGCGATGCGGGGCGAAAGTCTATTGAACAATGAAAATAATTGTGAGACACCGGGCCAGTATTGGCAGAGCGTCGGCCGGTGTTCACCGGATACTGGCCAGTACGCTCTAAAAGCAAACGTGTTGTTTTCACACGCTTTACGCGTGTAAATCATGTAGTCACTTTTTACATGCTTCGTGATGTGTTGATTCTCAACACATGTTGAAGCGTGTAAATTAATGGTTGCCATGGACCTGGAAAACCGGGAAAAGTTAGGGGATTTGTTGGGGGCTGAAAAAGTCAGAGAAAAGTCATGGAATTTTTTTAACCTGGACATTTCTTGAATCTGATGTTTTTCGTTTAATTCCGTGCTGCACGGCCTCTACATTTTCCGTTGCGGCAAACTTGTCAACTATATACAGCATATATATGACTATATAGTGATGTTATTTTTGTTGAGAACTAATAGGTACGTTTACCTTAACGTGTATTCCAATAAGTTTCTTCTTTAGCAAAACACTAAAAAGTGCGTTGTAGGGTAGAGCGGGGCACAATGGGGCAAAACGGGGTTTTTGGGAAAACGACATTTGAATTCGCCCTATCGGATACATCAGGCTTTTCTGCCCAGTTTTGCCACCTTGTCCGATCCAAAAATTATTGGAAAATTTAGTTTTGCCCCGTTGCCCCGTTTGCCCCGCTCTCCCCTACATAGAATACAGGAAAGGTGCATTGCAAGTGTGTTGATTAAATACGCAATCTGACCAACACGTATTTTATTAATGCATTTTGATGGCACAACACATGTAATATGTGCGTTGTGAGTTATTTTAACACACTTGACAACACGCTTAGTTTTGTTATTCTCACAAGGGACACTTTTGTGATGCAGGGAAAAATTAAATTGTATATTAAAAAAATAGTATTTGCCTTCAGGCAGTAACTCGGTGTATTATGAAAGTACCGTTGACCCATTACACACGACAGATTTCGCAATTGTGCCGCTGCAAACATTTTTTTCATCGTTTATTTTTCATTTTTTTTCTTTGCGTCAAAGTGAGTTCCCACTGTAAGGCAGCCAAGTCTCGTCGGGGTTTCCACCACAGAGACAATTTCTGTATGTTCCATTCAATCTTACGAAAAATCGATTTCCCCCAGAGATTTTCATCTTGGAACGAACCACCCGAGCACAATGCACCGCGAACGAGGATAATTATTCTTTCGATTCAGAGCTCCGTCGAGCTTGTACATTGCTCTATAAATTCGAACCTCGATGCATTGTGCGTTTCACCCGGCTTTTTATTTGGTTTCACCGACCGGCGCCCCTTTTGTAGTTTTAATTTGATTCGAAGAGCGTGATTTCGCCGAGAGAATTTTTCTGCCAATAGACATTAATTATATACGATTGATTCTTCGATATTGTAAAATTCACCCGAGCGCGAGTTCGAAACCGTGAAAATTCTTTTGTGTCTTATTTTTATTTTTTTATATCTGATTCAACAATTCAATTTCGTTGGGAGGATTCCTTACCATTGAAGGTTACGAGCTCGATACATTTATCAATAATTATGCCTCAAAGGAGAAATAATTCTTCGATATTGTAAAAATCGCACGAACGCTATTTTCAAAACCGTCTAAATTTTTTTGTGATTCATTTTTATAACAAAAAAATCTGTTTCGACGATTCAATTTCGTTGAGAGGATTCCTTCCCATTGACGTCGACGTACTCGATACATGTACCAATAACTATGGTTCAAAGAAGAAATGATTCTTCGATGCTATAAAATGCACACGGGCGCAATTTAAAGACCTTTTTTAATTTAAGGAACTTCTTTTGTATTTTATTTTTATTTTTTGTTTACTGATTCAACGATTCAATTTCATTGAGAGGATTTATTCCCATTGACGGCTCGATAGATTTATCGATAATTACGGTTCAAGGGAGAAATGATACACGTGCATTTTGTACCGATTAATGTATTCGTAACCGCTGTAATTCATTCAGAACGTAGGTCTGGCTTTTATGTAGATGCGTACAAAAAAAACAAAAAATTAAAGCCGCTAAACTCCCTGTTAACGCGGTAGCATTATTACCTCGTCTCGCTGGCGGGACTCAGTGCACGGATTCGTGTAATAATTCGGTAAGGCGATTACGAATGGCCATCGAATCAACGCTGCGGCTAGCAAAACGAGGGAGCAATGTTATTTCTCAATAAGCTCGAAATACTGCAGCCGATATTCTGTCGATTCAATTAATAATTATTCCACTCGATAATTATGAATCGTTATCGGTAATGCCCAATTTACACGATTCTTAGAATATTTGACACCAATTCCTTTAATCATCGATCGTTTCCGATATTGCAAAATCGATCTATCGAGATATTGGAAATTTTTCGATTTGAGCCGTCGAGATTTTGCAAGCGATCAAGATTGTAGGACGACCGACATCCGGCACGTATCTGATATCGTGTTAATGAACCCTCTCGTCATTGATTCGAAGATCGATAATAAGCGGTAAAGAATGTGTCTCGACCTCATTTCTTTATTTTTTTTTTTATATATATGAGGCATTCCATCCGGTTTCAAACGGTCAAAAACTCGACTCTCAAAAAAAAATATTTGTAATTTCACCACAATTAACGATTATTAAGAAAGGGTTTTTGTAATTTTTTCAGAATGTTTAGATCGTATTTTTTTGGGATATCGAACAATTGAACTTTTTCGAAAACCCTTGCATCTTAAGAACTGTTACTCGTATAAAAAAATGTTTAAGACATAAAAGTTGCAGTTTCAAATGAACTTTTGATAACAACATTTTGTAGATTTTTTGGAATGCGACAAAGTTCCATTTCTATGAAAAATAGGCTAAAATATTTTTCCCAGTCAATACGTCATGTTTGATTTTTCTCAAAAAATTCAAGAATATACTTTCAAGTGTGTAGAGTGACGTCATATTTTTCTTTGATAGTTGAGACCAGTTTGATATCGATTTTTCATAAATCATATTAATATTCGTATATATATATTTTATTTAATCGATATCATGTGTTTTCTTTATCGTGCCATGATCTAATATTGTGGTCGATTTGTTTTGTGTCAACAGGCGGAAGATCTGCTCGACGACATCCTGTCGTTCGAGGCTGGTTCACTGGGAGACGGTCTCAAGGAGGGACACGGCGGAAGCCTCAGCAGCCTTCCGGATCTGCAGATCAAACCGGAACCCCTTCTGCTCACCGACGCCGAGATTCACGCGCTGGCGAAGGATCGGCAGAAGAAGGACAATCACAATATGAGTGAGTTCAAAATTTGCAATTACAAAATATTATGGAAAAAATATTTTTAAAAAATGCTTCAACAATCAAATCAAATTGTTCTCACACATGCAATAAAAATAGAAAAATAAATGAAAATAAAATTGAACCGAAATTCCGACGGTCAATAGGGAAAGAGTTAGCGAAGCCCGATCAGACGAAGGACAATCACAATATGAGTGCATTCAAAATTCGTAATAACAAAATATTATGGAAAAAGTAAATAAATTATAAAAGAAAATAATTCAATGGCAAATCTTTTTCAAACTGTACTAGGATTCCGAGCTATAAATGAAACTAAATTATATTATATTATTATAAACTATAAATGAAATAAAATTAACTTAAAGTTAAGTTAAAAAAATATTTTACGGAAACTCCTAGAATCCTGAATACTAAATCTTTCAACAAAGTTCTACCGGTCGAAAATATGCTCGCACACCCACAAGAAAAGAGAGAAGAAAAAAAAGAAAAAAAAAAGAAAATGATCCGAAATTTCGACGGTCAGTAGGGAAGGAGTAGCTAAATTCGATGCGTTCTCGCGTGACGTGAAAACTCGGGGTTGGGAAAGTGAGCCAAAGAAGAATCCGAGAATGAAGGAAACGAAACGGGGCGTCTAGCGACAAAATAAAATTGTAATTTCGTCGAGCCATCTGCTAGATTCTCGGTGCGGGAGGGGAGTGTCTATGCGAATAGCGGCAAGCGCACACGTATGCACTGCGGCTTTACGGGAGCAGGCAATCTTCGTTTCCAGCTCACGGTCGCTGTTTATTGGCCAGTGGTTATTGGGATTCCTCAAAACCTTCGATACGTATGCCGGCTCTCTCGGTTCCGCAGTTTCTCCGACCTCAGGTCCGGTCGTACGGTATACACGGTCTCTCTCTTCCTCGTGGGGGGGGGGATAAAAAAAATAAAAAATGAGAAACAACGATCTTTCACAGTGGAAGACGAACGGAGAAGGAAAGAGAACGACTCTCGATCACGTTCCTCACACGTGACCCACGATCGTACGTGATATGATTTTTTAGCCATTTTTTTTTTAGCGCGAGTCTAACTTCACAATGATATCGCCAGAGGGCCGCGCGACTCTCTTGGACTGTGTGGACTTTCCCTTTGCTGTCTTGGGGAAAATATATATATATGTATATCTCGGTGCATTTTTTTTCCAACGAAAAATTGACCGATCAATCTCTCGTTCGTGTGTTTGTATTTTAACTCTAAGACAACTAGGTAAACCATTTTATTTTTATGTAATCCAAGATAATCCTTTCGTTCTTAATATACATATGTTTACTTTTGCGAAATATACATATCAGGCATTTTCTGTCAAGTCTGCCACATTTTTTTCGACTCTCTCAGATCTATGCCATAATTGGACACATTTTAGGTTCACTTGAAAGTTCTCATTATTTATTAAATATTTAATGCAATATGTTATATTTATGTTCGTTTTGCAAATGCTGTTTTTAGCAGAAAGGACTGAAATTTATATTTTTGCGTGCAATGCGGAAATCGAAGGTGTTGCATCGCAGGAAAAAGTATTATTTTTGTTCCTTTCTGCTAAAAATAATATTTGCAAAAGGAACAAAAATATAACACATATTTGCATTAAATAGTTAATGAATGAAGAGAACTTTTTTCTCGTCGGATGTTTTTTTGCCCGACTAATCCCTTTCAAGATATATGAATTTGAAAAAATGCATCTTCTAAATGGATGGACTTTAAACAATCTGAAAAAATGGTCAAAGTGTACTTTCAAGTGAACCTAAAATGTGACCAATTATGAGATAGATCTGAGAGGCTCGAAAAAAAGTGGCTGAGTTGACAGAGAATGCCTCATATGTAATCTGCATATATAAAAAAATATATATATATTTCACTGCAATGTCTTTTTACCAACGAAAACTTGACCAAGTTCAATCTCCCCTTCCTATGTTTAAATGTTAACTATAAGACAACTCTAAGGCAAACAATTTTATTTTTTTATAATCCAAAATAATCCTTTCGTTCTTAAAAAATATATATATTTTATTTCGAAATAATAGTTACGCTGAATAGAAAAAAATGAAAAAAGAAGGAAACGAGTCGTCGCAGGATATTCCGCGAGCGGGACATCGAAAGTTGAGGATTGGTTGGAAGGGTTATTCCGTCGAAGCGGAAAATTTCTTCGTCTTCGATTTATCGAAGAGCCGTACTTGAGACTTTTTCCTGTGTATACAGGGTTAAAAAAGCGGGGAAAGGAGGAGAGTGGGTGAAAGAGAGGGAGGAGTTTCCCTCTCGGAGTACAACATTCTTTAGCGAGCAACAGCAGCGGCGAATCGAAACCGTTCGCGTCTTCCGAATTAACTGGTGCAATCTAATCAGCTGGATCGGAACAAGTTTTCCTTTCCCCCGCGACGACGACGACGACGTCGACGGAAAGGACGATGGAGCAGGGTGAGGAGGAGAACGGAGCGGAGAGAAACTTGGAACCCCAGCGAGGAGTTCTCCGGAACAACTTTTCCGTCCTCGCGCCGCGTGTTCAACTCCCGTCCCGTGATTCGACGAGACTTCGCGCAGAGCATTTTATCTCGGACCTATATATAGTAAAAACGGGGGAATCGGTAGCATCCGTAACTATCGCCGAATCGCTTAGATTCCAGTTGGCCTTCTTGCCTTTCCAGCCCGGAATTTTCGTTTTAGTTCAGAAAAATATTCCGATGGCTGAAGGATTTAGGTCGATGGCCGATTGGCGATATATAGGGTAGAGCGGGGCAAAATGGGACAAAACGGGCAGTGAGGGCAAAACTCAATTTTCCAATAATTTTTGGATGCCCCATTTTGTCCCAACGATACATCCGGATTTTCAACTCCATTTTGCCCCACGGGTGACCATTGCTACCATCCAAAAGTTATTGGAAAGTTGCGTTTTGTTTCATAATCCCGTTTTGCCCCGCTGTGCCATTTTGCCCTACTCTCCCCTATATATTTTTTTTTCTTTAGGCCAATCGGCGTTACGCTATGTTAAAAAAATTGTTCCATCTGGCACATTGTCGATAAATCCACTATTACTACTATATTCCGTTTCACCGAATTAATGACAATAAACTTTGGAAAACCTTCGGAAAGGATTGTAACGGAGGAGGTCAATTTTGAAAACAAAAACAAAAAATAGCAGAAACGAAAATTGAAGAATTTCTAAATTGAATTGGATTTTTAGTGTTCCAGTTTGCAAAGGAAAATATTATAAATGTTATCTCACCCTGTCGATAATATTGCACAATTGCGAAAAGTTGACACACACTTCACACACATTCTCTTTTCGGAAAATGAGAAAAAAATAAAAAAAAACCACGAAAAACTGAAGAATTTCTCAATCGAATTAGATTTTTAGCGTTCCAGTTTCCAAACGAAAATGTTATGAATGTTATCTCACATAACACTTAAGATTGCGCAACCGCTTCAAATTGACTCGGCACACCCATTTTCTTCTCGGAAAACAAAAAAAAAAAAACAAAAAACAAAAATGGCAAAACGAAAACTGAAGAATGTCTCAACCGAATTGGATTTTTGGTGTTCCAGTTTCCAACCGAAAAGTTAAGAACGCGATCCCACATTACCAATGAGATTGCACAACCGCACAAATTGACCCCGTCCATATTTATTCTCTTCCAGGAAAACAAAAAAAAATATATAAAAAAAAAATAAAAACTCGTTCCGACGATTAAAAAACCGTAAGAAGTAAGACACGTCTCCGACGATAATTGCGTCAGTCGCAATTGTCGTGGTGGTTGTTCTCGAGCGTTATCATCATCGCCATAGCCTTCTCTTTCAGCTCGGCTCGGTCGAGTTCCCTTGTGCTGGATATTATTGAGCCCGTTAATATCGTCGTTAATCAAGTTCCGAGGACGCTAATCTGTCGACGAGCGTCGTAATCCACAAACGTGGGTATTCGCTTCTCGGTTCCGGTTTTGCACATACTCTCCCCTCCACATTCATATCGACGGCCGAGAAACAGAAGGGCGTAACCGGCATGCTTTTATTCGCTCGCTACGCCTTTCCGCTTCCCAGGCTATCGATATATAGATAAATCCGTCTCCCTCGCTCTATCGTGGGCTTCGAAGCGTGCCCGCTAATTCCCCCGGTCTGCTCGTTCATGTACTTTTGCATATACCTGTATGTGTGTCTATCCTATGCATATATCTTGCTCCTGGTTAACGAGAGAATGCTTCTCCGCTCACCTGCGTCCCTCGGCCGAATACCCATCGATCGTCGGGCTGAGCAATTGTTTTAAATCCCACCGGCGGACGCGGCTGCTGAGCACGTTGTCGCGCTTTCCTATTCCACTCGTGGCCTTTGCTCGTACCGCAATTAACGGTTCATACCGTCAACTATACCGTAATACAACAATTCCAAAGGCGTTCGAATATCGCGCTGTTAAAAAATATTTAAAAATATTTTAACATTTTTTAATATTTAAAAATTTTATTTTTCTACCGGTGGTGACATCTTAGGGGAAATATGTCACGTCCGTTTTAAAAATGTCATTTTTCAATCGAATGTGACATCATACAGGAAATACGTTACTTCCGGTTTGAAATTTTCATTTTTATAATGGAAGTAACCTCATACCAGAAATGCGTCATTTTACGAGGCATTTTATCGTCACAATTGAAATCGCATCTTTTCCAAAATGAGATTTTCAAACCAGAAGTGACGTATTTCCGGCATGACGTCACTTCCGGTCGGAAACTGAGCTTTTTTAAACGGAAATAACGTTTTTCCCGCACGACGTTACGGTAGAAAAATGAGATTTTCGAAACGGAAATGACGTATCTCCGGTATGACGTCACTTCCGGTCAAAAAAGGAGATTTTCCGAAATGAGAATTTCGAAACGGAAGTGACGTATTTTCGGTATGACGTCACTTCCGGTAAAAAAGGAGATTTTCAAACCGAAAATAACGTGTTTACCGTATGACGTCACTTCCGGTAAATAAATTAGATTTTCGAGACGGAAGTGACGTGTTTCTGGTATGACGTCACTACCAAAAAATTACAGGTAGTTATTTTTTTTAAAGCGTTTTAACGCAACGTACCCTGCAACATCGCAGTCCCGCGTTGAGCAATGACATTGAATGGCAGCAATGGGATTTTTTTTATTGGTAGATAAAGAGCATATCTCAACGCATGCCAAAGAACAGATAGATTCATAACTCCATAATCGAAATAAAAATTGTGAGGTAGAATTGCAAAATGCGTCGAATAACGCCGGTTTCCTCGACGACGATTCCGAAAGCGAATTATAACGGGGGATT
Source organism: Ichneumoninae sp. A BG-2022a (assembly GCA_030522665.1). NCBI lineage: Eukaryota > Metazoa > Arthropoda > Insecta > Hymenoptera > Ichneumonidae > Ichneumoninae sp. A BG-2022a. The sequence continues at coordinate 1,945 of JAPYZC010004682.1, read as the reverse complement.
TATCACGTGTCTCTTGTACACACATGCATATACTTCCGTCATTTCCGGTAGAAAAATTATATTTTCGAGACGGAAGTGACGTATTTCTGGTATGACGTCACTATCGAAACATGACCGGCAGTTATTTTTTTAAAAGCATTTTAACGCAACGGACCCTGAAACATCGCAGTCTCGCGTTGAGCAATGGCATTGAATGGCAGCAATGGGATTTTTTTTATTGGTAGATAAAGAGCATATCTCAACGCATGCCAAAGAACAGACAGATTCATAACTCCATAATCGAAATAAAAATTGTGAGGTAGAATTGCAAAATGCGTCGAATAACGCCGGTTTCCTTGACGACGATTCCGAAAGCGAATTATAACGGGGGATTTATCACGCGTCTCTTGTACACACATGCATATATTTCCGCGAATATACAATATCGAATAGCTGATATTCTCAGAAATATATACAGATCGATCGGGAATTAATATAAATATTAATGTCAGCGATAAATAAAGCGTCCTTGGAATTCAATAAAGTTCGCACTGCAACGCCTCGAACGCGAGAAATGATTATTATTATTTTTGTTAATAATGTGCGTCTGCGAGACTTCGGCGAAGTGACGAATTGGATGGCAAACAAGATTTCGCGCGTGGACAACTCGACGCGCAGACTTTTAGTGAACGATTTAGGAGCAATAAAAATGAAACGTTTCGTCAGTCTTTTTTTAAATTTTGTATGTAACGCTTCGATGTCGAAACAATTGTACAACCTTGTAGCAGAATTTTCGTAAATATTGTTCTCGTGTCTCTGAATGTTAAAAGCTTATTTTAAGATCGAGCAAAGCCCTCCCGGCACACGTGCCCTTGTTCCTCTCTCGTGCACAGCGACGATCGCGCGAGTCTTCGCTCTCGTGGCACGTTTGCCTCGCGTGCTCGCCACTGATAACGACCGAGCAGGTATCTGACAAATGGGCCAATTCCCTCTCTAGCCAGCTTCACTCGAAGCGAAACCCAAGTCCACCGAAAATCGTAATTGCACGGCAATCGTACTCTTCTCTTTTTTACGCCACGAAATAACTGTCTTTAACGAATATCTCATACTTCATTTATTATCTCCTTAAGGAAGTACGGACGTGAGGCCAAATTGGCACTTACAGGTCCACAAAGCCCAGAATGTTGTAATAATAATAACAATAATAATAATAATAATAATAATAATAATAATAATAATAATAATAATAATAATAATAATAATAATAATAATAAATTGTAATTATTTTTTACTCCCATAGTATTATTATTAAATAATAATAATCATCTACATAATAATGAAGTTCATGTCGATTGGACACTCACCAATACTTACACGGACACTTACAAATACTGCATGGTGGCCGCGGTCAGGGAAAACCGGGAAAAGTCAGGGAAAAAGAATCGTGGTCAGGGATCAGGGAAAAGTCAGGGCATTCCAAAATTGGTCAGGGAAAAAGTAAATTCTGTGACCAATTCCCGAATTTTCTATAAATAAGTAAAAAGGACATTAAAGGGAGGTTTAAAAAAATTAGGAAGATTTAAAAAAATATAGAATTGAACATTAATACAATAGTTAGGCATTTTCATTCGTATTGTTAATTTAAAAAAATAGAAGTCGTTAGAAATTTTGTCAGGGAAAATGTTTAATTTGTCAGTGAAAAGTCAGGGAATTTTTTTCCGGGGAAAAAAACGGCCACCATGTACTGGCTTGTGCCAGTACTTAAGTGTACTGGCCTGTAAGTGTTTGTACACTTACAGGCGCTCGCACAAAAACTCACAGATTTTTCGTAGATACTCACACGGATATTCATGGATATTCACGGATTTTCACGGATATTCACGGATATTCACGGATATTCACGGATATTCACGGATATTCACGGATATTCACGGATATTCACGGATATTCACGGATATTCACGGAT
>JAPYZC010004680.1:0-10841 GCA_030522665.1 Ichneumoninae sp. A BG-2022a | reverse complement strand
AAAGTTTCAATTTTCAGCTTTTATGAGGAAGCGATTTGAAAATTTCGATTTTTAACTTTATGAGGAAGCGATATGAAAATTTCAATTTTCAACTTTTTTTTTTTCGAATTGCGATAACGCACCCGCATAAGGGCAAGCGAGCCTCGCGAGCGAGGAATAGGCTCGGGCTCGCGCGGGCGGGACCCGCCGGTCGCTCGTTTCCGCTCCAGCTCGCCTGGGAAAATAACTCTTATCAAAGACCGCGAGGCACGTCGTGTTGTATTCCAACTACGGTAACCACGCGGGCTGCTCAGCTGCTCCGTCGCGTGGAGCACTGACGAACGGTGGTAAAAAAAAAAGAAAACCCATACAGAAACTGCGTCATTTTAACAACCAGAACCGGTGTCTGCCACCCCTGTTCGGGGGTAAAAAGCAACGGTGATGCACACCCTCCAGGTGTTCGCACCTTTTTAACCGCCCGCTCTTTGACAGCCATAAAGAACCGTAGAGATTGGAGCCAAAGCGCAACAAGCAACAACATTGTCAGAACAGCTGAGCACCAAACTTTGCCAACGGTAAATCCGAAGAACAGCGCAAAATTTTCCTTTTTTAAAATTCTTCGATTTAAGAATAAAGCCGATGGTCTTCGGACCACTAAGAAGTACTAATAAGCTAGTTCTCTGTGACATCACTTCCGGTTTGAAAATCCGGTTTAAAAACCTCACTTTTGAATCGGAAGTGACGTCACGTAGGAAAATTTGAAAAAATTGCTTGTAACGTCACTTCCGGTTTGAAGACCTCAGTATTCAACTAAACGTGATGTCATACCGGAAATACGTCACTTCCGGTTTGAAAATCTTAGTTTTTGACTGGAAGTGACGTCATACCGGAAATGCGTGGAAGTGACGTCATACCGGAAATGCGTCACTTCCGGTTTGAAAATCTTAGTTTTTGACTGGAAGTGACGTCATACCGGAAATGCGTCACTTCCGGTTTGGAAATCACATTTGCCGAGCAGTTACGTTGGGTCCGATTTCGAATCCGTCGACGAAATTTCTTCAGGAACAAACAGGTGGCATTTTTAAACGGAAAATACAATCGAATATGCAGATGGTGGATTCGTAGAGCGTCTTTCAAGGAAGACAATGAGCCGTAATGCATCAAAATCGAGGAAAAATGACGAATCCGTCATTTTTACGAATCCGTCAATAATCATTAATTGAAAAACCTGAACGAGTATGTACCTTTTCGAAAATTGACACAAACCAGTTGATATTTTTGTACATCTATTGCAATTCATTTTTTTTAGCTTAAGAACATCTGCTGTAATACCAAGAACTACTATCCACTAGAACTATCCACTATAATCGATAGATGCGTAAAAGTTTGTATAAACGACTTAAAAAATTTGGAACTTATTTGACTGGTCTGCAGTGCTCGAATATCCTTAAGGTGGTGGCTAAAGATCAACGTAACCCCAAAATGTTTACAATTTTAACTCTGCCTCTCTCGCCCTCATACGTGTTTCCCCTCCGCTTAAAGGAACGATTTACTGTAAACAAAAATTGCAAATTTAATGTACCGGTCGGGAAGTTTTTATGCCAAAACTGGTGCATTAAATTTACTATACAATAATGATGAAAAATTAATCAACTTCTTCATTGAAATTAAAGTCTATTATTTTAAAAAAACATTGCCAAGAGTTTTTCGTACACAGAACATTAATTTTTCATCACAATTGTATATGAAATTTAATATGCCACTTCTTGCATTAAAACTTCCAGCACGGTACATTAAATTTCATACGATTTTTTTTCTACTGTACCATGTCCCATGTATACGATTATGTCAGCAAGCACGCGCAGTGCGGTAGCAGCTTATCATAATTGCACGTCGATTATTTCGTCTGACAGTATATGTGACGTCACTGGTGTCACACGGTGTCGCTAGACACATAAAAAAAGAAAAATAAAAATAAGAATACTATTGGTCCGAGGAGGTGGTTGATCGAGCCGACGCACGCGTGCATTCCGATCGCTACGAGACTCCTCGTCTACGACGGCAAGGTGGTGTGACGAGAGGGGCTGCAACGATAACTATACCGTAGCTCATGCGGTACTTGTACCGTTCGCATACGCTTTCCATTCGTCTCACTCTCTTGTGTAGGTTTATCTCGGCGTCCTTGGCTAATCTCCGGCCGCAGAGATTACCCTATCAACGCGGAGTCACTGTACACTCTACAATGTCCGCGAGACACCCGTCCGCGACACCACCGGAACACGAGATAGTTTCTCGGTTTCGTCTGAAAGAGGATCATGACTTCGCACATTTTCCGGTTATTGAATTTTTTTTCTTTTACATTGCGCTGCACAAAAAGGTCGTGGAAATTATTATATATAATGATATTAAAAACATTGGAAATACTGTATTTTTAATAATTTACTTTAATTTCAATGGGTAGTCATTTTTTGCGACACCACCGAAACACGAAATAGTTTCTCGGTTTCGTCTGAAAGAGGATCATGACTTCGCACATTTTCCGGTTATTGAATTTTTTTTCTTTTACATTGCGCTGTAAAAAAGGTCGTGGGAATTATTATATATAATGGTATTGAAAACATTGGAAATTCTGTATTTTTAATAATTTACTTTAATTTCAATGTTTACTCATTTTTGGCGACACCACCGGAACAAGAGATAGTTTATCGGTTTCGCCTGAAAGAGGATCATGACTTCGCACATTTCCCGATTATTGAATTTTTTTTCTCTTACATTGCACTGTAAAAAAGGTCGTGGGAATTATTATATATAATGGTATTAAAAACATTGGAAATACTGTATTTTTTATAATTTAATTTAATTTCAATGGATACTCATTTTTTGTCACATCTGTACATTAAATTGAATGTATCAGCATTTGCATACAAACTTCTAGTACGGTACATTAAATTTACAATTTTTTTTACAGTATATTTCTTCTCATCGTACACTGTTAAATAAAATTGTAAATGTAATGTACGGGACTGGAAGTTTTTACGCAAAAACCGGTGCACCAAATTTAATGCACAAATTTGGAATTTGTGCAGGAAAATTGGTATTAAAAAACTTGTATAGTAAAGTTAAAGTAAATTATTAAAAGTAAAGCATTTAAAAAGTTCTTAATACACTGAACGTTAACTTTTCATCACAATTAATTCTACATGAAATTTAATACACAAGGTTTGTGCGTTAAAACTTCCAGTACAATTACATTGATTTTCGTACGAACTTTTTTTTTACAGTGTATTTATTTTCTCCACCTCGATGTACGGCAAATTAAGAAAGCAAATTTATCGAGCAGATGACAAAAATCTTTTTATTTATGTATTTTTTCAATGCGCAAAACGTTGAAGGGTTAGATCGGTTGATTCGAGAAAGCGAGCAAACGGAGGATTCCGTCCGGTCTTTCGCACAAAAAATAAAAAAATAAAAAATAAACACGTACAACTCCACGCCCTACGGCAAACGTCTGACGGGCGAGCGACGATAAGTGTGAGTAACGTTCGTGGAGTAGGGAAATAATTTCGTAATCTAATCTCCGTCGCCACGCAGAGAGCTACGCAAAGCTTCACTACTCCGGTAGCGTGTATAGTAAACGTGCGTTGGGCAAACCCGCACCGGGGTGTGTACTATATGACGGGACGACGCCTCCCTCGCCTCTGTCAGTCTCGTCGTCTCCCTCGTATTTTCATTTTTTTTCTCTCCCTCACTCGTTCCCATTGTAAGTCAGTCGCATCGCAGCTTCGGGCCGTGAAAAAAAGAGCACTGTAAGTGCGTTACGAAGCGCTATCGCGTCGGGCCTGCTCGACGGCCGAGCGATACCTTATCTCGACTACTATAGTTGCACGCCAGTGACTCTCAGCGACTCGTGCATACTCCGATATATGCAGAAGTGCTCCCAATCGAGAAATGCACTTTCCTGCTGGCAAATAAAGTCGCGGGTTCACGGCACGGTTCGCGCACTTCGAGAGCCCGAGCGGACGCTGTGATTATTTGTTTCTGCAGCCGATAAAACGGCGAGCCGCTGGCGGAAGTCTCTCGTGTATTTATATTATATATTATCCGGGTAAATTATTTTTTTTATCGCACAGTAGCAGCTACACTGTAAAAAAAATTGTAAATTGTACTATTACGATGAAAAATCTACATTTTGTTTCATTGAAATTGAAGCAAATTATAAAAATTAAAAAACTTTCATAGTAAAATTGAAGTATGTTATTAAAAATAAGGTGTTCCCAAAAATTTTAATACACTGGACATACATTTTTCGTCGCAATTGTACATGAAATTTAATATACGAGATTTTTCATAAAAACTTATAGTCTGGTACACTAAATTTCATGTTTTTTTTTTTTTTACAGTGTAGGCGTATCCGTTTTGGCACTAAGTGTCGATTAAGGTAGTTAGTGCGTGGCACACTAGTCAATTGAGTGCTGAATGTTGACAGTAAATTTGTTTCTTAAACTTTGCTCTGCGGATTCACCAAGTAGATTTTTTTGTAGGTTTGACCGTCGGTTAAATATAAGGATTCTTCTTTGAAAAAACTAGACGAAAATTTATTGTCATGGGTATGTGCATTTATCAGTTTATGTAATTGCAAAAACATCGTTATCAATAGTTTCCTTAATGAGAACCCATGCAGTAGTATAAATCGACTTCCGTCACTGTTAATAAATGCACAACCTTTTCCATAAACAATTGTGAAAAAGTACAGTAGCCACCTTAATTAACGTTTTACCGACAGAATGAGGTGATTTCGTAGAATCGACTTTATATAATTAAAATGCTCCCCATATACTTCAATTTTTACAGCACTATAATACTAGCAATAAACGCTTCGGCGTGCACCTGATTGTCGATTGAAAGTGTCCAAGAAATGAATAAAATCGAATATTACAAATTGTCACGAAAACCAATATGGCCGCTCAACATTTCAACAGCATCTATTTTGTAGGATCTTCAAATATTCTGGAACTAATATACGTAAAATGAGAGTGCACACCGATTTTCTGAAATTTCCCGAATATTCCAAAACACTCACAAACTCTATTACACGAGAGAAATCATTGTAAAGTGTATTCTACGTTTACGTTTATTGTTCACTTGTGACAAGAGATCAGAGCCAATAAAAAGCGCATGAACGTAGTGCACGATGTGAAGCCCCCATGTCAATCGTGACATTACATTCATGATTTTTCGCAAACTGTAATATTCGATTTTTTTTTATTCCTTGTAGGAGAGAGCGGGCCAAAATGGGGCCACGGGGCAAAACGGGGTTTTTGGGCAAAACTAAATTTTCCAATAATTTTTGGATCGGACAAGATGGCAAAACTGGGCACAAAAACCTGATGTATCCAATATGGCGAATTCGGGCATCCAAAAATTATTGGAAAATTACGTTTCGCCCAAAAACCCCGTTTTGCCCCGTCGCCCCATTTTGCCCCGCTCTACCCTACGCTGTAAATGAAAATGCGACTACACGCCAAATCGTTTATGCCAGTACTATAGTCCTGCACGATTTGGAGCATATGCCTATCATATTAATCATTCTAATTTGAAACGAAGAAACCGTCTACTTCCGTCAGTAAAAAAGGTAAGTTAGGGGTTAAAAACGGGTCCAGAATCCCCTTAATCGAATTTGCAATTTTTTGTTTTTTTGCGGTTTTTTTCGACATATCTGATTTACGATTTACAACGAAAAAGGGAAGTAATATTCGATCATATTCTAATTTCCCGAAAACGATTCGGACCCTTAGGGCCCTGTTTTCGTAGTCGTCGTCAATCCTGTGTTTCGCTCGAAACCGATTGTGGAGGTTCGAATGTGAGTTTCCGAGTTTCCGAAGCCACACCGATGGTGCGAGCGCGGAGTAGCCGAAGTCACCATGATATCGTACGCCCGCGAGATAAGTCCTATCGGTAGTTCGGTATGACCAACGTCGTTGCGGTGCACGCGTACAACCACCCACCCACCGTTTCGCGATTGCACGCTGCAAGATAGAACCAGCCAACGTGCATGTGCCCAGATATCGGTGACCGGCGCGCGCCGTGTTGGTGCATTATCACTCGGTATTTCATGAAATCAGTCGTCGAGCCGGAGCTTACTCCGGCTCAGTTCACCATTGGACTACTTCGTTTAAAGAACTTCCACGAGATCAACACACGTCTCGGAGTTCTTCCTCGCGCGCTCTTCCCGGCTTCCCGGGGTCCGAAAGTCTTAAAAACAAAAAATGTGCGTATCGCGTGAAATTCGATATTCAGTGATTCGCCGAATTCCCGGAAACCAATCGATCAGTGACTTGTGCAAAAATAAATCGTATCTACCGATTGTCATGTAGAAAGGAGTTAAATCAAGCGACAATAATAATAATAATGTTCTTAATTATTATTAATAAATTATAATATAATGTATCATAATTATTATATACTTAATAATATATAATAATTATAATAAAATAATAATGATAATTATGGAAGTTAATGACATCTTTTTCTTATTTCTTCGACGCAACCGTTTCGCGAAAGCCGCGGAACTTTGGGCTTTGCGTGCGCGACGAGTTTACGAAATGTGTCGGCAGCGATTAATGGCCGAGCGCCTGTGTGTTCTCCACTACCGGGCGTCCTACGATAAACTCGTTTAAATATCGTGCGCCAGCTACGTCTCGACCTTGGTTCGAAAAGTCGCTCGCGATTCTTTCCGAGTTTCGTTGCGGATCACCCGTGGCTGTGGCACCTGCGAACGCGCACTCGCCGCCCCCGCCCATGTGCGGCCCACAAACTGTCGCTGTATTCTCGTTCTCAATGCAATTCTCGAATATCGCGCATGCGGTTGCCCACTTGCTCGGGCTGTCGACATGCCGGAGTGAAAACCACCGCGATAGGGATTTTCTATAAACTGCAGTGAGAGACTCAAAACATCGAATTTTCGCGAGTTTGATAGATTCCACACTGACAAAAAAGTACAGTTGAATCAACTAAGATTCGGACAGGGACGTTCAAATAAACACTTAGTTGGTCCAACAAAATATTTGAATGACCCAAAAATATTTTTGTGAAATCACCCGACAAATTGTTGAACTAACTAATTTTTTAGCAGTATCAACAAAATCTTTACTTGAACGTCCCTGCCCGAATCTTAGTTGATTCAACCGTATTTTTTATCAGTGCAGTAAAATATATATATTTATTTAATACATTTTTTTAACCTTTTTATCGTACCAAAACAACTTTAAACTTTTGCGACATTCGCGTCAGAAATGTCAAGGTATCGATTTAGATGGTTTCAAAAAATACGCGCTCTTTTTTATTATTTTTTTTAATTGTAAATTTTATAGAATTGTTCGACGACATGGAAATTGCGGCAATTGCTCGTGATTTATAAGCAAGTCGCGGGGCATCGATCATCGTATGTATCGATATGCCGACAGCCGACAGGTGTCATAAAGCATAGCCATTTTGACAGGTCTCGGGTGGGCAAATGCCGCGTGGGTTATTCCCGGATCGCGCGGTACATCGCCCATCGAATGTTTCGTCGTCATAACCCTGTGAGTATACGTATAGGGTATGACTTGATGCAAACACGCGTAGTTTCGTACCCCGACGCCTTACATACGGTATCGTCCGATTATGCAACCCGCGCATACTGCACCGTGTTCCACACATCACCCGAGCAAAGCCTTGCACATGAAAACTCGAATATACGATCACGTCAGGCACGTCGAAGGCATCGCGAAACTAAAAATGCGCCGCTCTCAGACCGGCCACGCGCATGCGCGCATTCCATTTTATTGCTGAAACGGGGATTATTACTTGCTCACGGCAAAGTTGTACGACCGTTGGACATTTTCAAATCTAATTTACGGTTATACAAGAAATGGACAATAATACATATTGGACGTGGACCAGATAGATTTTTTTTATTTGTCGAAAAATCAACACTTTGAGGGCCTTTCGTGGATTTTTTTGAGAATTTCTCACGCACTTATTCGTAGTGTTCGATCCGTTCGAAGATTCGGTCAATAAGTGACGACCAGCGTTGCATTTAGAGGGCCGAATCGGTAAAAATTGTTGCACAAGGTGTTGACAAACTGAATTGAAGAAATTTGAAAAAATTGATTTTTTTACATTCTACTCAACGGTTTAAGTTAGAAATTCAGTTTCAGAAGCTTCTCAAGGACGACCTACATAAAATTGACGAAAAATCTAAATAACCGCACGATTACAAATGTTTCTGAAAATGTATGAATGAATGAATCGTCAAGACGAGATTTTTACAAGTTGGCTTTTTTGACAGATCATTTGCTGTTATGTAATAAATCTCGAATAAAACATGCACGTGACCACGTAGATTATTTTTCTGATAATTCATCAAAGAAACGACACTTTGAAATCTATTTGTGACTTCTTCATACTGTTCGAACCGTTTGAAGAATCGTTCAATAAGTTCAAGAGTTTGATGAATTGAATTTAAAAAATTCGAAATAAAAATTGTTTTTTTTTCGATTCGGCTCAACGGTTCAAATTAGAAAATCAGTTTCAGAATATTCTGAAGGCTTACATCAAGAACGACTCTCGGGTAAAAAATTGACGAAAATTTTATTTTTTCTCCCATTCGGCTCAACGGTTCAAATCTGCAAATCAGTTTCGGAAGATTCAGAAGGCCGACTTACATCAAAAAAACCGCTTTCGGATAAAAAATTGACGAAAAATCTGAGTAACCGCGCGATTGCGAACGTTTCTGAAAATGTATAGCAATGAACGAATTGTCAAGACGGAGTGACTCAGTTGTTATAGTATTTCTTCTTCAGGGTCGAGCAATGCGATCCTCGGAGACTGCCATCGTTTCGTTCGTATCTCGTTTTCGATTAGCTGCGCGCAGCCTCGGAATTCGTTCGAGTCAAAATATTTTAACTTGGCTCTGTATGCTCCGCTCTCTCTCTTCTCGCTGCTCGAAAGCCCGGGGCTGTATACTTACACACCCGTGCGTATTAGTACAGACGGGACCGTGTTTTAGCTTCTCCCTTATCTCGCGACCAAGTGAATAATGCCTCTCGGTTTTGCCAGCGCGCGACGCGCTGACGCTCGTCGACGCTTCCTCGAGTCCACGTCATAGGGTCGGACGAAATGCTTCTTGCACTCTCTCCCTATCCAACTTCTCTGTGCCGAGATAATAATTATGCCTTCTACGAAAGGAGACGTTACACCGAGGGTGAAACGATTTGTCTCGGAGGAAAGAGAACGACAAAACGATTCTACTTCTAATGAAGGAATTTTGGGCCAACTTCCAATGGACCAAGTCGAGGTAATGGAGTCGGATGAAAAGCGAGAATTTAAAATGTCTTTAAAAAAAGCCAACATTTTTTTAAGACTTAAAAAAGGAATGTTTTTGTCCTCGGGCGAAAAAACGATCCCACCGTGAATGAAAAAATTGTAGGCCAACTTGAAATGGAGCACATTGAGGCAATGGAGTCGGATGAAAAGCAAGAATTAAAAATGTCCTTAAAAAAAAGCCAACATTTTTTTAAGACTTAAAAGCATAATGTTTTTGTCCCAGGGTACAAAAACCACTCAACTTTAAATAGAAGAATTTTAGGCCAACTTGAAATGAACCACATTGAGGTAATGGGGTCGAGCGAAAATCGTGAATTTAACAAGTTCTTAATAAAAAAAGCTCATCTTTTTTTAAGACTAAAAAGAATAATGTTTTTGTCTCAAAGTAAAAAAAACCGCTCATCTTTAAATAGAAGGATTTTAGGCCAACTTGAAATGGACCACATTAAGGTGGTGCAGTCGGGTGAAAAAGTCGGGAATTAAAAATCTTCTTTAAATGAAGCTAATATTTTTTAACGACTTACAGAGTCTTTAAAAAAATAAACAGGCTGGGGATTGTAACTAACGATCATCGATCATTTAGGACCGATAAAAAAAATTCTTTTACTGAGAAAGATTTATTGCGATGCCAGCCTCGTTTCAGCGTTAATTGTTTATCTATAAAAAATTGTATCGAGAAGTTCGAGTCGTCGGTTTTATTTTAATGCGGTCAGCTCGCATATCGATTTCTCGGTGATCGTAACGAGAGCCGAGTGCGAGAGAGTCCGGCAAGCCGGAAGTAATCGAGTTCCCGATGGAGTAACCTCGCACTGGGCTCACCGAGAAACTCGAGGTAAGGAGGCTTTGCTACCGGCTTCGTATAAACACCGGTTAAAGCGTGAAAACAATAAGAGAACTCCCGTGGCGCGTGTGCCCCGTGCGCCGTGCTCGTTTCGCCTACCGGGATTACGGCCCGTTCCCCAGAGCCCGCGAACACTCGTGTTCCCATCCCAGCAATACATGTATTAGGTACAATGGCGAAACTCGAACTGCCAGTTCGAAGAACTTTTTTCTGGTCTAAGAACTTCACTAGTTTAGTAAAGTATTACAAATACTGTTAACAGAGAAAAAAAAATACTTGAACATTTTTATCGAAAACATATGAATTCCCACATTTGCGGTATTCTCAAATTTGTAAAAATAATTGTTAAGTTCTTCTTCAATTATTTTTTAATTTAAGAAAAAAAATTATATTTAAATAAAAAATGATATTATAATAAAAAATTCTGCGTTTCGTGGACTTTTGGCTTAACAGTTCAATGGACTATCGTGACTCCAATTACGAGCCTATGCTCGTTCGGGTCGGTCTACAAAGCCTACAAATCGTTTTTGCGGTAGAGGCTCCATGTTTGCACCATGTAGGGTAGAGCGGGGCAAAATGGGGCAACGGGGCAAAACGGGGTTTTTGGGCAAAACGTCATTTTCCAATAATTTTTGGATGTCCGAATTCGCCCTAT
>JAPYZC010004678.1:0-13462 GCA_030522665.1 Ichneumoninae sp. A BG-2022a | reverse complement strand
CAAATGACAACTCTACCAAATGACAACTCTACCAAATGACAACTCTACCAAATGACAACTCTACCAAATGACAACTCTACCAAATAACAACTCTACCAAATAACAACTCTACCAAATAACAACTCTACTAAATAACAACTCTACCAATTAACAACTCTACCAAATAACAACTCTACCAAATGACAACTCTACCAAATGACAACTCTACCAAATAACAACTCTACCAATTAACAACTCTACCAAATAACCAGAGTTCTTGGCGACTGATTCAATCTGGTAGCGTTTTTTTTATACTGTGGTAAAAATTTTATTTGGACTTTCAGTACGGCAGAGTTTCCATATGGTAGAGATGTTTTGCCGTAGCATTGTAACTGGTCGAGATGTGCCTTTAATTTATTTAATATTACAGTAAAATGTACTCGATTCATATCAGAATTGAGTTTTATTTATTTTTTATTGCCCTTTAAAAGTGGTACAATTGAGGGGCTACATACCGTACCAGTGAAACTAGTAACATATCTCGGTGTATGGGTACAGGCAATACTTCACATAGATCGAAATATCTGAAACGTAATACTTAATAACAATAATAATCATAGTAACTAAGAGCACCAAACGTGTAATATTTATTTCAAGGAAATGCATGGAATCTTCTTGGGATGAAGATGCTTCTTTCTATTAATAAAATAGACATGATGTTTAACTCTTTGGCTCGATCGAAACAAAATTGGACATATTGGACATTTATCATTGATTAGTGTTTAATTTAATATTAAAGCAAAATAATATGTTTTACTCGATTTACGTACCAATAGAGAGTTTTTTCGACTCTTTAAATGATGTACTATTGAGCGACTTCCAATTAACATGCTCAGGCTCTTAACAATTCCATGCTCAGGATCATTGAGACATTTTACTGAAGACTTGACTTCCATAGGAATCATAATAATCTTTCAAAAACAAATAAATAAAAATAGAATCGTTTCGCTAGAAAAATTTCGCGAGCCAAAGGGTAGATATTTATCTCAATAATTAATATTCGGATAACTTCTTGTATCGATTGAACTTGGAACCCTCACAACGGCCAAGCCCAGCAGATAACGAAAAATCAATACCTGACCTGTAAAATAAAGAATAATTATATACTATCGTGGAAAGTAACTTTATCCTATTTGCGAAAACCTCTTCGAGCTATTACAATTCATATTTATTTATATTTTTATTTTAGCCCACGTTTTACCGGAACAGCACGATTTCCATTAATATTTCATTTTTTTATTCATCAAAACGAAGTAAAATCTTAAAACACTGTACACAATTGTTACTTATTCGTTTTGCATTAATCCTTTTTTCATTATCTCAGGATTTGTACGATTGTAAGTGTTCCTCAAGATATTCATAAATTTGATCAATTTCACATAGGGTAAAAGTCGGGAATATGGGCCGTCGAGGTAAGATGGACCAGTGCGTCCATCTTACCTCGACAAATCCGGATTAAAAAAAATCTTTCTCCCCTTGAGATTCAAAAATACCACCCCAACTTGCTTGATTTTCACGAACTCCCCGTAGTTGAGTAATATGGACCACCCTTATACCTCGTTACAACAGCGAAATTCATTTCATTTCCATAACAACTTAAAGTTCCGAAGAAACTTAAATTGAATTTCCCAGGGTCCGAAGCCTTACCGAGATATTGGTGGGTGGTCCATTATTAGCCGACACCTGTGGTCCATATTACTAAGCATGCGAAAGAGCAGGTAAAATGAACCTGCGGGCGATGTCTGTGGAAAAAAAAATCCTAAAAATATTTAATCGCCGGGTCTTCATAAAAGGTTCAAATTTGTTAATGGCCCATATTCACGACTTTTACTCCATAAATTTTTTGTAGCTTACCGTACTTTGTAAGAACATATCTAATGACATTGTGTTCTGGATCCACGAATAGGTGGTCAAGAGGTGAAGTCGGCAGATCTATATGGGGCAATGCGTATCGCGTAAGGCGGGCGCCGTCATCGCAGCATCCGAGCATCGTGGCTCGCCGTCGTACCGCATTATGGACAAACCCTCCAAGAATCAAGTGAGTACTGAATATTCGTTACCTTCCTATATAATAAATATTTACTCAATTCGAATAAATAAATAAAATAAATAAATTGAATTGAGTTGAATTAATATTTATTTTCATTGATTAAACATTTGTTTCCATTGAATAAACATTTATTTCCATTGAATAAACATTTATTTCCATTGAATAAACGATTATTTCCATTGAATAAATATTTATTTTCATTGAATAAATATTTATTTTCATTGAATAAATATCTATTTTCATTGAGCAAATATTTATTTCCATTGAAAGAATATTTGTTTGCCGAACTCCCGTAAAATAACCAGTTTTTCTGGGTGCGTGTATTTATTACACAAATTAGCTGATAACAAAGTGCTCCCGTTGTGCCGGAGCCAGACACGTTCGTGTCTTGTGACTGTGCGCAACAATCGTATTTACCGAAGCGCAAAGGAGCTGAGTGAAATGCCCGTCACGTCTCGTCGGTACGCAACATAAGAACCTCAATAAAATATCAAATTGCCAACGGTGCGTCGCGAATTTCCTCGCGATTCTACGCGAAACCGGGGAAGTTGCGTGTTCCCGACTATCACAATAAATCGTTGGATTATCAACGACACGAGTGTTTGTTTGACTAGTCCCGAGAGCGGCCAAAGAGCGAGCGTGCCCGCGCCTCGTCTTTGACTTCGTCATCATCATCAACAACAAACGTCGTACACTGCAAAGACACTTTCCCACGTGCCACACTCGTCCGGCTTCACTGAGAAGTGTACGACCGAGCGGCTGTCGTAAGTCACTTCTGGCGAGGTACTTTCACGTTTCGAGTATCGCGAACGCTTCTTGTGTACCGCTAACGGCGATATATAGCATTGCTTTGCGTACGAAACGAAACGAAAAAAAAATCGTTTGCAAATATTTATTTATGACGGGCATTATTTTGAGGACTGTAAACCTTGGAGAACATTTTTTTCGCATCACCAATCGCAAGGTCTATTATATGATGGAATATTTTTGAATTGGGTGAGGTTTTGATAAGGCTCGTGTATCGTTAACAGAGATATGTGATAACAGAGATACTGCATTGCGTACGAAACTAAATTTTTTTTAAATGCATAATGATTTGTAAATATTTATTTATGACGAGCATTATTTTGAGGACTAGGTATACATAAGTCTGATGTTATTGTAGATGAGATACGGTAACTGATGTAAACCTTGGAGAACATTTTTTTCGCGTCGCTGATCCTAAGGTCTATTATGTGATGGAATATTTTTGAATTGGGTAAGGTTTTGATAAGGCTCGTGTATCGTTAACAGAGATATACTGCATTGCGTACGAAAGTAAATTTTTTTTAAATTCATAATCGTGTGTAAATATTTATTTATGAAGAGCATTATTTTGAGGACTGGGAATACATAACTCGGATGTTAAACCTTGGAGAACATTTTTTTCGCATCACCAATCGCAAGGTCTATTATATGATGGAATATTTTTGAATTGGGTGAGGTTTTGATAAGGCTCGTGTATTGTTAACAGAGATATACTGCATTGCGTACGAAACTAAATTTTTTTAAAATGCATAATGATTTGTAAATATTTATTTATGACGAGCAATATTGGGAGGACTGGGAATAGATAACTCGAATGTTATTATAGATGAGATACGGTAACTAATGTAGGCCGTGGAGAACATTTTTATCGCATTGTCGATCGCAAGGTCATTTGTATGATGGAATATTTTTGAATTACGTGAGGTCTTGACAAAGCTTGTGTATCTAATTAGATAATTACGCGGATATGAGTATCTGATCTGCAGACTTGGATGTCGGTTTTGCCGGAATAGTTACCACATATGTTTATATATATGTGATAGATAATAGATATATAATAGTGGTTATTATAATAGAAATTGTATTCTGTCACCACATATGTTTACTTTTTGTTATGACATGCAATACAAAGATTTTTGTTACTAGGTTATACGAAACAAAAATTCTTTTTTTTAAGTAACAGTCGTCATTTCTTTCCCGTTAATTGCTAGTTTTGAAATGTAAGTTTTTTTTTGAGAAATTCCGCACAAAAATATTTTTGTTCATACAAAGTTAGCATGCTTAGTTATACATAATAAACTGAAGAAGCCGTATAAAAATAGAATGAGTGATCGGTAATATGGCGGATAATATAAGGATAAATTATGCACATCCATTATACGTTGGTTTACTTGTCATCCTTTTCATTTTTAAACGATTGTGTTTATTGGGCAGATGCTGTAGGTCACTTATATAAAATGTTTAATACGAAACGAATCAGTTCATAAATACGCACAAGTTATCAAATTTCAAGTAAGGATAGGTGGGAATGTCCGAGTAATTATCTGTTAATCTGGATTGATAAAAACTTTCTACAAAAATCGGACGTCAATCAAAAACATTTCCTGATATTGATAATATGGCGTATAATATATGGATAAATGGTACACACCCATTATACGTTTGCTTACTTGTCATCCTTTTTATTTTCAACGATTGTGTTTATTGGGTACATCCTGTAGGTCACTTATATAAAATGTTTAATACGAAACGAATCCGTGGATAAATACGCACAAATTATCAAATTTCAAGTAAAGATAGGTTGTTATGTGCCAGTAATTATCTGATGATCTGAATTGATAACAACTTTCTACAAAAATCGGACGTCAATCAAAAACATTTCCTGATATTGATCGATTTACATGATTTAACTTTCCCCAATTCCAATCCACAACTTTACTTTCAATCTGCAACTTCCAATTTTACATGATTCAACTTTCTCCGAAACCCAATTTTTATTCTTTCAAATTTAGTTTATTTCATAGTCTACGTTTGATTAAAAAAGTAAGATTAATCGCCATCACAGGCTCTTCTTTTCTCTATACAACGAAGTAAACAAATGTTTGTGCGAACGGATAGAAAGTACTGTAAGGTCGCTAAGTAAAATTGCTCAATAGCTTCTCATAAGAAAAAAACCAATTGTGCAATCCCCGTAATTAAAATAATAGTTTTCATAAAAAAGCCTAAAACACCAGTCTTTGCGCCCAAAAAAAGAATAATAATAGAGTAAATCGAATAAAATAGTTCCTAACGAAAAATGGTCAAAGCGCAGAATCTTCACAGGCATCGTAGATGCAATCTGGCATATAAAAAAAATCGTGTTATAATTATTTCGTATTTATCAAGTTTTCGATGCAAACGTGGGTCGTCGCGTTCCGCGTTAATGTAATTTTTTTTTCTTTTTTTTTTCTTCATCGTTGCCCGTGGAACGAGGAAGCGCGCAATCGCATAGAAGAATGGATACCACGATTATGCTGCACTCGTGAACCCCCGCGAGTGCGTCGACCCTTCACGCTTCGCGCTACGTTCATCTCAAGTTCCCCTCGCGGATTCATGGTTTTCTTGCTTATAAGCACAACAGCTGTGTACGCGCGTAGCATCGTTGCATAGAAAACGAGTGAGTGCGGTTGCTCGACAACGTAAGACCGAACCGCCGAGGCTGGCATGTCGGGATCGATTACCATAGTCGTGTCTCCACGACACCTTTGAGAAAGGAAGCTTTGGTCGTGGCATTTCTGCGGTTTTACGTACTACATATAATACCGGCATAATATTGTGGCCGGCAGGATTCCACACTCGCTCGTTCCTTTTCTTCAATACACTTTTACAGTGGAATCTCGCACACGTTACTCGAGACGATGTGAAAGGGACTCGGTCGGTAAAACAAACTGTGAACAATTTTTTTTTTTTCAACGAGCCAATTACCGGCTTCTTCACCTGATTGTTGCACCCGGAAAAAAAATTATTTGACGACCACTGTTTATTTGGTTTAAGTAAAATATTTATTTGTTTAAAATAAATATTTATTTCATTTAAGTAACTATTTACTTAATTTAAATTAATATTTATTTAAATTAAATAAATATTTTACTAAAACCAAATAAACGGTGGCCGTCAAATACATTCTTTTCTTGGTGTGAGGAGGCGCTAATAATTTTGTTATCCGCAGAAAACTTTAGCACTCTTCTGGAAAAATAATAAAACTGGATTACAGTTTTCGTTACCGACTGAGCGAAGAACGGTCTACAGCGAGGTTGCCCATGAACCGAAATACCATTTTTCGAATGGAAATGAGGATATCGGATATGAAATACGTCAATTTCCTGTGCAGAAATCTCATTTTTCGACCGAAAATGTCGTTGTACCGGAAGTACGTCACTTTCGTTTTGAAAACCCCATTTTTCGACCGGAAGTATCGATTATTACCGGTATCGGCACTTCCGGTCGAAAAATGGGGTTACTTCATACGTCACTTCCTCTCCAGAAATATCACTTTCCGACCGGAAATGTCAATACCGGAACCAAAATACGTCATTTTCCTGTCCAGAAATCAGGTTTATTAAGATGGCACCCGAAATACGTCACTTCCGGTTTAGAAACTCAATCTTTCGACAGAAAGTGTCGATACCGATAATACGTCACTTCTTCTTCAGAAATTTCACTTTCCGACCGGAAATGACGATTCCGAAAACGGAATACGTCATTTACCTGTCCAGCAATCTCATTTTTGGACCGGAAATGACGTAATACCGAAAATTCGTCACTTCCGGTTTGAAAATCCAATTTTTTTTACCGGAAGTGACGTTATACCGTAAATATGTGACTTCTATAAAAAAAATAAGATTTCCAGACCGGGCATAATGTATTCCTGGTAAGTCTCCGGAAGTCTAAATTTCCAGTTTCTAAATTCCATGGTCGACAGCGAGGGCGCGAAGCGCCCGAGCCACGACAATCTGCTAGTTGTATATAATTCTATATAATTGTATACGTTATGACTACGAGCTATATGGGACGGATATATCCGACACACGTAACAATAATGTATATATTTTCGCGTGTATGTAAAGTGTACAATCTATGTACCAAATTTTATTTTTGTGAGAAAAATACTATCATATTCTCCGTGCGCATCGCAAGCTAAGTAAAGGTAACATGTGAGAGAATCCACTGTACATTATTCTTTTGCCATAAGACTTGTACAGATGTCTGAACACATATCGCAAATACTTGTCGTTGACTACCTATTCGTTTGCAAACATTGTGTATATACTCGGTTTTATTATTATCGTGAATTTCCGGCAACATTTCACAGCCGTACATAAATTACTCCGGGAACAGCGTAGGAGTACGTATTCGAACACTCGCGGGCGTATCCGTAGCTCGAAAACTCCTTCAACCTATACTTACAACGTATTATATTTTTTTGATCGAACAATCGAATCGCAACTTTCCCTTATCGCCTCGGTCATGCACGATTCCCGTGATGGAAATAATTAATTTTGTTCTAACGCCGCGCTCGAGATTCCCGACTCTTTGCGATTCCTTTTACCGTTTCGTTAGAATTCACCAGTCATGCAACAAATTTTACGGAGGAGGTTGAGTTAAGTATCGATATTTGTTAATGGCGATAATTTTATCTTAAAGTGCGAAATTCTTTTGCGAAAAAAAGAAATTTAACATTTTTTAAATTTATTATAAATCATAATATGAATATTTATTATAAGTTTGAGCCGGATGCGAAATTATTGCACGCATCGGGCTTGAATTTGCTTTAGAAGCTTGAAAAAATTAGGGCCATAAAAAAAAATTCATTCCAGTTTACGATACTGACGGCGGTATTTCGCTTCGCATTAAAGGGCTTCGTTGTAATATAATAATGATTATAATAATGTCAGTAAGACCGCTGAGTTACGAGCGTCGAACATGAGACCGAGTGTAATTGCTAGACTCAAACCAGTCTCTCTAGTCGTTGGAAATTTAATTAGTCCCATCCTCGCCGTTAATTATTGGCGAGCGCGAGATGACACGACGCCGTTGTGCAAGACACTTGGAATAGTGCAGAACCCTGAGGCTGTCTGCAATAGTGCCATCTGATATCGCTGAGTAAGACATGATGTTCAGAATGAACTTGAAAAACCTTTGTACATACACCGGTGATTAAACTACATATTTTTTAATGGATTGTGCAATTGAACATTAAAAACGCATTTCGTTGCCAAAATGTTTCGTTGCAAAATTACCCAAAAAATGACCATTATGATTTTCTTGAATATATAATTCACACACAATTAAAAGTATAAAATGTGTTTATTATACAAATTTATATACATAGGTTGAAAGTCGTGAAGATGGATCGGTCCACATAAAACTTTCTTTGCCTGCTAATTGAGCTCGTCCATATTCACCACTATCGACCTATTTGTATGTCTACATATTTTGTACTTTTAAATGTGCGTTACTTATACATTCCAAAAATCAGAATGGACATTTTGGGTCATTCTGTAGAGGGTCATTTTGGGTTTGGCAATGGTAAGACGGGATGTTCAAAATGAACTTGAAAAATCTTTTGTACGTACACACGTCATTACAGTACTTTTTCTCTGATAGATTGTGCAATTGAACGCTGAAAAACTCTATTCCTTGCCAAAATATTTCATTGCGAAATGACCATAAAATTGCTATTATGATTCTTTGGAATATATAAATCACACACATTTAAAAGTATAAAATGTGTTTACATACTCATAGGATAAAAGTGGTGAATATCGACCATATATAGTTGCTTTGCGTTTTAATCGGGCTGGTCCATATTCACCACCAGCCCCACCCTATTTGTATGTCTACTCACTTTATACTTTTAAATGTGCATAAATTATATATTCCAAAAATCAGATTGGTAATTTAGGATCATTCTGTAATGGGCAATTTTTCATTTGGCAATTAAAAAAGGTATATATATCGAACTTTATTAAAATTCTACCGATTGGGTAAAAGTAATGGACAGTTTACGAAAGTGTTACGAACGCTCTGGCACGAAGACAAGTCGAACACCGTTGGAAGGTTAATTGCCGATAATAAATACTGCCTTACCTCGTGTTATCAAATACTGTTATTACCGGCACACGACGTACCTTCTTCACATTTCTATCTAAACACTTGCTCCGTACTCTATATATTCGATAGAGGCTGCTGCATTGTTTGTAAAAAAAAGTACGGGCCGACGGGGTAAGATGGACCAGTGCGTATTTGCACAAATACAAATTAAAAAGTAAATGTAAATCTTCGTTCGCTGACTTGTAATGATAACAGTGACCTTTTTATTTAGAGATTTAAAAATATCACATGAGTGTCCTACATTTGCATGGACCGCAGTTCCTTAATATGGATCGGGTGCTCCATATTACCGAACTAAGGGTAACTACGCCGAACTAAGGATGGTCCATAACATTTTTTTTTAAGTTCCGTTATTATAGCGAAACTGTATTTCCATAAAAACTTGATCTTCTGAAGAGACTTGAAATAAATTGTCAGTATCCAAAGACTTTGTGGGACGTTCGTAGATGAGGTCCATTATCAGGCGACTTCTATAGTTCATTTTACCAAGTGTTAAAAAAACGCGGGTAAAGTGGACCATCGCGCAACGTATGTGAAAAAAATGTCTAAAAATATTTAATTGTCTGGCGTTTCCACCCATTTGGGATTTAGTTCCGGAGTAGGAGATACTGGCAATCCGAGTAAAAAAAAGATTGGTGTGGCATACATGCATGACATATATTCATAAAATCACCCGAATTATTATTTACTCACACACACACACGCGCACACTGCGTGTGCGCACGCAGGCTGTGAATACTACGAGCTCCCTTCACAACAGGTACATTTTTACTTTTACATTGAAAGTAAATTGAATAATTAGAATTAACGTAATTTTACAGTAAAATTAAAGTCAATTATTAAAAGCACATTATTTCTAAAGAATTTAATATTTTGTAAATTAATTTTTCACCACAATTGTGCATGAAATTTAATATACCATTGCATAAAAACTTCAGGCACCAGCACATTAAGTTTCATACCAATTATTTTTGACGGTGTGAGCTTCATTATTATCAAGCATGCGAAAAATCGAGTAAAAAGAACATCCGTAAAAAAATCCAAAATATGTTTAAATCTCACATAATCCAAAATATTTTTGAATTTCACTCAATCCAAAAAATGTTTCAATGCCTTTATAAAGGATGTTTTCGGGTATTTATTCCTTCCATTCAAGTGGGTTTTACCTCCGCAAATAGGAGATGCCGGCTAGGTCTTTTTAGCGTTCCGTATCCACCGCACTTTTACCCGATACGTTAATACATGCTCGTATACTGGATCGGTGTGCGCACGCACGCAGCGGATACTACGAGCTCCGTTCAGAACAGGTAAATCCTTGGGCGGGGGAAGGAATAATAACACACGTTTACAGCTCCTCGTAAGATCGGAATGCAGATCCGTAGGAAGCTCGTTACTCGGGGCAAGCGCGAAACGTACAGTAATCGCCTGCTGCACAATACGATCGTTAAGTCGCCCGGAGAATGGCACACACAGTGAAACGTCCCGGCGAGACCGTATTTGGGACCAACACTTCTCGAGTGTACGGCAATTTGCCATTTCCAAATTCCACCCGTTCAATTCGCGTATTCGCGTTGCCCAACCGAGGCGGAGATTTTCTCCCATACCGGTAAATTATTTTATCCTTTTTGTCGATCAACAATTTCTCAATCGGAGATTCTTGTTTTTTAACTTTTTTTACAAATGTTTTTGTTTTTATTTCTCACGACTTTTTCTCTTCTGTGTTGTTTTCGGTGTTGATTCCCCATACACTCAACACGGCAGATGATTTTTTTAAACCAGTCCGATAAATTATTTTATTCTTTTCGTCAATCAATAAATTTTTAATGGAGGTTTTTTTTTCTTCGGTGTTTACAACAATTTTGATTTTATCTTATAAATTTAATAAATTTTATTTCATTGAATACTTTTCTCCCCCGGCAAATTATTTTATCCTTTTCATCGATCAACAATTTTACAATATTATAATTTTACCTTTTTTTCTTCATTTTTTACCAAAATATTATTATTATTTTTTACGATTTTTTTTCTTGTGTTATTCTCGCATAAATTCAATACGGTAAATTGATTTATTTTATTTTTTTGTAAATTTTAAATATCATTCTCGCTCGAGGCTCCGAGTCGTCACGCATTGATCGGCCGCATCTGGAAAGGTAGAGCGGCTATCCTGGGTGGCACTGGATGATCGATCTCTGGCTCAGAAACAGCCTCGCGGTCGGCGGTCTTGGCGATGGGTGATGCAAAATGCAGAATATGCGTTATTACAATATATGCTAACTTGTGTACAGCTCAGCCAGACCGCAGTCTGTTCGAGCCCCTCGAGGCAACCTGCGGACCCGTTTCGTCGCGGCATTTCAATAGATTTACAACATAGTCGGCCGCCTCGCGTGCCAAAGAATTCCGTCACGATTCCTTCGAAGCACGGATGGGCTCTTGCCGGAAGAACGAGGCAATTCGCGACTCCACGGCGTGAAAGTGCTTCCTCCTGCACGGAAGTTGTTATCACCACGAATTATAAAAAAATAGGAATATTTTCGTAGCGTTGCCCGAAAGGGAAATCGGTACTCGACGGCGAGTTGTCGCTAATGATAAGTCGAGCGAACGGGAAACGTATCCTTCGGACGGAAGTAGTACTTATTTCCAGCGATGCTGTAAGTATGATGATAAATAAAAAAAATGTAATTTATTTATTACCAATTTACTTATTAAGTCACATTTATTCAGTTCTGTTAGTTCAGTTGGTTCAGTTGGTTCAGTTGGTTCAGTTGGTTCAGTTGGTTCAGTTGGTTTAGTTGGTTCAGTTGGTTCAGTTTATTTAGTCACATTTGGTAAATTTTAATGAGTTGAAAAGGAAAAGGCGATATTTTGTATTAACCCGAGCAAGACGCACACTTTGTTATAGATTATATAAATAATTTATCACGTTTTATTTATAATTCGATTCAACAAATAATTGTTGGCATTAGAGCAGAACTTATTCTTGATAGTCACAATCTGGCGTTTCGATTTCACTGCAATTGAACTTATTCAAAAAATAGGGATTTGTTAAAAGTTAATTTACCAATGGACCTAGGGTTAACAAATAGATTATATATTCGGTATCGTATGAGTGTATTTGGGATATCAGATTAGATTTGAACTTTTTATATTGTACTATGATATGCATGGCCTAAAATTCAAAAGGTCATAAAATTGACAAAAGAAATGTGACATATGATTTAGATTTAAAAATGTTGATTAACATTTTGTAATTGATGACGAGGTATTTGATTGTATTTAACATATTAAAGTGATTCGTATTACTCTCTCGCCTACCGTCTGCGAGCTCAGTCGGTAACAAATCGCTTTATCTATTTTCTTCCAAACGGTTAACATTTTTAACAGGAGCAAACTGCGTTATCGTGTCCAATAAATGGACATACAAAAATCTAATTTGATTTTGTTGGAAACAAGTCTTGGAGAAAATAGGGAAGACGATTTGTTACCGAACGCGGTATTTTTTAAAATTATTAAAATAACAATTTTCCTCAAAATCGAGTAACATTTATTTAATTAAGGGGATACAAAACCGGTGCGTTGGTCTAGTAGTAAGCGTGCTCGCCTCTAAATCAGAGTATCGGTAGGTCGAGGGTTCGATTCCCGGTGCCGTCGTTTCGTCGAGAAATAAAAATATGGGCGGAACATAGCTCCAGATATATACTTGAGGCACACGCGTACTTGTCCGTGTGTGCCACAAGTATATAGCTGTAGTCCATGTTTACATTCTCGGCGAAACTGGACGTATCGGCATAGGTTTTCTGCAGTTTCCTTATGCCTTTAGTTGTATAGACTAAGATGAATGCGATACAGGGGGAATTCGGCCGCCGCCGCAAAAATGGGGGGACTGGCTTGGTGCGTAAGGACAAAAAAAGACAGAAATGGACAAAAAATAAAAGAGAATTTAGTAATTACGCATTAACCGAGCCGACCTGCTATAAGGCACTAGCTTTGAGAAGCGGGGGACAATAACGACAAATAAAAAAAATTAGTAATTAAGGGGCAGCTGAAGCTGTTCTTTTTCTTTTTTTAACTTGCTTTACCTGTTTTACCGACGGACCTAGACAATTTTTCAGTTCCACCTTAGCATTGTTATTATACTACCCATATGCGTCAAATCATGCAGGATTAGGATATTGACATAAACGCTTCGGTGTGCAGTCGAAATTTGATTGAAAACTTGCCAGGAATTAATAAAACCGAATATTATAGTTTGTGAAAGTGCGTGAACGTAGTATGACGATTGACGCACAGGTGGCTCTGCATCGTGCCATGTTCATTGACTCTGATCACCCGTCGCAAGTCGATAGACTAAATGATCGCAGTTTACACTATGCATGATTATCTTTTGAGTGAACAATTTTCCGATGGTTTTGGTAT
>JAPYZC010004674.1:0-20114 GCA_030522665.1 Ichneumoninae sp. A BG-2022a | reverse complement strand
TTTAAGGTAGTACTAGCGCAATGACTGACGCCGCCTAAGTTTGAAAGGAATAAAAGAGAATTACAAACACTTCTCGATCGGATAAAAATCTGAAAAAATGAAGCACATGGAAGATGCTGATAAGATTGTTCGTCTATAATAATGACCCCAAAATGTTATTCGTTTCCTTCATGTTAAAATTTGTTTAAAATCGTAATTTTCTAGTATTAGATAAAGTTCTGAAAAAATTCATACGTATTCAGAAAAATTAACAAATCATTTTCGTACTAAAAAAAAAATTGGTTGCAGGGTAATTTGTTGCACGATTTTTTTTTCTGTATTTTGTTCTGAACATTCTGAAATTATTATTATGCACAAACAATCATTGCAGCACCTTTTTCAGATTTTTTTCTCATCGAGAAGTGTTTGTAATCTTTGTCTTTTTTCTCTCGAACTTAGGCGGCGTCAGTCATTGTGCTAGTACTACCTTAATTTGTCGTATCTAGTTTAGTTTTTTTAGTCATTTTAGAAGAACAATTAGGTTCTTTATTTTCCGTGACCTTGGTTGAGGCTCCGGGCCAATGTCGGCCGCCAGCGTGCCGCCAATGCCGCGATGACAACTCCCTTGAATTTTCTGTCTCTCCGAGTTCGATGCACCACACGGTCACCGACCGGGGGTCAGACACATTGCCACCGATAACGATCGACAAGCGCAGTGTCTCCGAGTCCTCTTTCTCTCCGCTTCGCTTCGACCTCACTCTTTGAGAATACACGCTGTTATGCTCTTTCAAGTGCACGAAGCACGAACATTCGTCACGATCTTTTCCAAATTAATATTAATAACAATCACTAATCACTAATAATTAATAATAGTTAATAATTATAAAACGTATAATTAATAGTAATAAATAATATAATTAATAATCATTAATTATAGTGAATTATAATTGTCATTAGTATACGAACAATTTACTCGATTTGATTAACTGTTAAAATGGAAATAACTTTTTTAATTACCCACACTTCACGCATTTCACTTCCGATTTTTTGCTACCGAACGTTATGACGATTATGTTGTGAAAGAACTTACATACTTTTCTTGTTTCCGGTAATTTTACACACCTACTCGTTAAATAATATAATTAATAATAATAATCAATTATAGTGAATTATAATTGTTATTAGTATACGAGAAACTGCCGCGATTTGTTTAACGGTTAAAATGGAAATACCTTTTTTAATTACCCACAGTTCACGCATTTTTCTTCCGATTTTTCCCTATAGAACGGTACGACGATTACATTTCGAAAAAAATTAGATAATTTTCTCGTTTCCGGTAGGCGTGAAGCCTGTGTATAAAAAAATTAAAAAATTAAAAAAACACCCACCGACTCGTTAAGCCCGTGCCACTGGTGAGATACGGCTGGATTATCCCCGTTGAATAGGATACGAGTACCTACGCACGCGGCGAGCGCACAATCAAAGGCTCTCACACCTGTTGTTCATCTCTCCGCTGGAGCATTATAATACATAGCGAGCGAACGCGACGGGACGACGTGTCCCGTCCGCGAGAGCGCTCCTCGAGCTCGCTCACCCGTGACACTGCCTTTTTTTAATCTCTGACTCATCCATTTGCCACGAAAGAATAATGGTAAAAAAAATACAACCCGCCTGTGTCCAACGCCGTAATAATTCGACTACCGTCCTTTCTCTTCCTCGTTGTTTCCTCTCCTGTGAGTTGAGTAGCGATGACTAATGTCGCTCGGATGGTTGGAGGTCGAGGTTGCTCGCTCAGCCTCTCTTTCGTCCAGTCCGTCGCTCTCCATCCGATTCTTTCTCTTCGTTATCTTACGTAATATAATCATTCCAAAACATTTTCTGTTGTTTTTTAATTACAATTATTTCGTCGCGTGACTAAAACCTTAAAGTCTTATTTTGTATGCTTATAAACAGAAAATACGCCCTCAGAATTTTAGTAGAGTGATATAATTTTTATAATAATAATAATAATAAATAATACATCATTTTATATTATTTTATTTCACTCGGTGCGAAAATTACAGTTTTACGCACAGTGCGCGTATGTAAAATCCCCATTTTCACACCATGTGAAGTAAAATTTTGTACGCTAGTGGTGCGAAATACTTGTTCTTTTCTTAACTCGTCTGATTGCAACACTGCAGAAAGTTTTATCGCACTAGTACCGTAATGTACTATTCTGCAACTCGTGCATGAAAAGTGCGCGGAAATGCTACCTTTCTTGCCTGCTGGGAGTGGCGTAAATAACCGGCGTACGCGCACAGCGCTCCGATCTTACTTTACGCACTCCTAAGCGTGCGTAAAGTAAGATCGGACTGTCAAATGCGCATAAAGTTCGCTTTACCGCATTTGTGTCATAATAGTACATTTCGATACGAGTGCGAAAAAACTTTTTTTTACGAGTGTGACTTTGCAGCACGAGCCGAAGGCGAGTGTTGCAATCACACGAGTTCGGAAAACGTTTCTCGCACGAGTATCCGATAAAATTTAATTTCACAAGGTGTGAAAATGGGAATTTTCGACACGCGAAGCGTGCGAAAAAACCGCAATTTTCCCACCGAGACATAAATTACTATTATTATATTATTATTTTATTTATAGATATACGGATAATACGACAATTATGTAAATACAATAAACAATGACAAAACCTTGGAATCTCGTAATGTTCTCCGGAAGCGAGTGAACGAGAGATTCCGCAACATTTTTAATACATGCAAGCGCTTCGCCGCAGCCAAGTCCTTTTGCGGTTTGGCGGTAGTCGAGTTTTTCTCAGCAGGCTCGGTGAAGTGCCGATCGGATGAGATGCAAATTTATCTCGAGTAGGTACAGCTGTATATCCGACCGGCTTGTGTGGGCGAGGGATGTCCATCCTTAAAGGACCAGTCCTGGTGCGGCCGATGTCCATACGCCAGCTCCCGCGAGGCACAGCGCAGTGTCCGAGCGATCGATACGTATGGATGATCGAAGCGGTAATGCTGTACTTGCCGGCGTTGAGGGAACCATAACTTGCACGGGCAAATTTGGGCGATACAGTGATTGGCACTTCAAGGAAAAACTCGATTATAAAAGTTGAGTTGACGGAAATTTTTCATTACGCTTACTTTGACCACAAAACTGATTATCAGTAAGTGAAAAATCATTCAACATTTTTTGGATTTTTGGTCATTGATCTTTCGAGGAATCAGCTTTACGGTCGAATTTTGAGACATTTGTTTGAACTCAAGATCGCTCTTGAAATCGAACTTAAGTCTGATCGCAAATGCGATTGTAGATCGAGTTCGATATTAAGTCTTCTTTGAATTTTTTTGCTCATTCCACGGTCACTCATTATTTTGATAATTTTACGTAGTTACTGAATATTAATATTAATAATCATATTATATCATTATTATATTATTTTATTAATTAAAAATAATAATAACAATAATGACAATTGACCGAGTCGCTCCTGGGTGATCAATTAATAAACAATTGCAAAACTATTGTATAAAGTTGAAAAAAAGGTAAACAAATATTACATCGACAGATCGATAAAAAGGTAATCGACAATTCGATAATTGTAATATTTTTTTGTATATTAACTGAAGGATCTTCAGACTGTCAATGACTGTACTGTCTATCGTGGATCATTCGTTCGAGCATACACATCCACTTCCGGTCAATTTGTGCCCGCGGAGTTCTCAGCTAGCTTCGTTTATTATACATATGTATGCATATACATATATATCGCTCGAAACTTTCCATATCGAGGAGGTTTTGAGCTGCACCTTGTAGTTGTGGGATAACCAGAGTCGCCTACACGCGACTCGGCTTCGACTGGTTAGGCAGAAATGTTTCGTGCGCCGTTAGGTATCGTGCTATGCCTTTATGTGCAGAGGAAAGCAGGGCAAAACGCTCCTTGATTTTTTATGTCCCACGAAAAATTTGTAAGAGTGGTTCGTTTTGCCCCCCGATCTCCCCTATAAATATCCAAGGAATCGTCGAATGGTGTTTCAGGTCGATGTAAAGCGGACGACTTTCCATTCACGATATGTTGTGTGCAGTGGAAGCATAAATTTATCCGACGATCGGAATACTTTGTATGAATGGGTTCCGGCTGCAGCTCTAATAACATACGTCCGGATAATTCGTACCGTTGCCCCGACCACGTAATTGCGGGATCTCAAATACGTACGAGCACGATCTGTGATGTCTAGTCGTGTACATCCGTTTCTACTTGAAGGTAAATCTACTATGGTAAACAACGTCCCTAGACGCTATTTCGCTTCGGATTTACCTCGGCGGATTTGGTTGAACGCAGTGAAAGTCGAATTTGGGCATACGTTGTATGAATAAGTTCCGGCTGCGGCTCTAATAAGGTGAACGACCCAATTACTGACCACCGATGGTCCGCATGGCATTGAGAATGAAGGATTGTTAAAAATAGTGGAATTATTGAAATAACTAGTTTTGCAGAAAAATTTAGAATTAACTAAACAAAAAAAGTATAATTTTTTTTACTATTTAAAAAAATGATAAACTCGAAATATACGCACGGTTGTACATAACCCGAATAGTGTTCTACAATTTCGTCACATAGCCTATAAAGTTTTTGGAGGTAAATCTACTATGGTAAAAAATGTCCTTAGGCGCTATTTCGCTTCGGACGAAGCCCGATGACATTTCGCTGAACTGTTTAAAAAACATTTCGGAAACATTTCACCGTACGACTTGCGAGCGGACAAAAAATGTTTTCAAAATGTTTTTTCAAACATTTCACAAATGCCTTTTAGTAGTGGTAAAATATTTTCCATAATAAAAAATATATATATTTTTGAAAGCTTTCAAAATTATTTCCGTGCTATGTGAGTATGTACAACGAGCCCGATCTGTGATGCACGGCCACGTACATCTGTTTCTACTCAGACGTATCTACGATGGTAAGAAATGTCCCTAGTCGCTGTTACACTTTGGTTTTTCAATGAGAGAAACACAGACAGGAAACTTCGTATCTACAAATGTTTCGATGGAAAGAAAAATTATGGAGATGTAATACACATGAAATGTATCTTTTAATATAAAAAAAAATTCCAACTACCTGACGTATATTTACATATTTCCACTCTGACTTTACATCTCAGACATGTCGAGCAGAGCGTTGAGATGCGTCGGTACCCAATTCGTACCGTTGTGACAAACGAAGAGTACGCTTCCCTCAATGTACGCCTGGACGTTGCCGACTTTGTACACCTGTTTAGCCTCTCGATATCTGTTGGGTATGGGCATGAATAGTATACCGCGCTCCTCGCATTTCTTCTGCACGAGATCCTTGAAGCCCTGGGGTATCTGCGAGGCGGTGCGCACAGCTTCGGCGAGTCTCTGTGGGTGACAAACGGAAGAACGTTAATTCACTAATTATAGAAAAAATACTCTCCCAATAACGTAATCGGAAGAAAAAGATAAATAGAACAAAACATTTTACCTCGATTCTGGGCTGCGCCGTAGCCGGTATCTGCGACATCGTTGGCTGCGTACGTTCCAAACTCGTCAGATAGGAAACTTGCTCGATCGCTCCCGGTTGGTGAGCCTGGGGCGTCGCTACCGCACGGTTCATCATGTCCAACGCCTTTTTAAAGTATTCTGGAAAAAATTATTTTTAACATTTATTATATATTATATATAATTAAAAATGATAAATTTCTAAATTTCATGATTATTAATTTCTTTAAAAGAGCTCAAAACTGTTGTAAACTACTGACATCTTTTTTAATATTAAATGTTGTTTTATATATTAAAATATTTAATAATTCCCAGTCGATCGGCAGGCAATAATTCGGTGTGAAAGCGATTACTCACCCTTGACGATCGGTTCGGCGAGGAGCTTGTCGTTCAGCATGCCTTTCCAGCCCATGTACCAATTGGTGATCTGATCGTAGTTCGGCGAATGATTCAGCCACAGTGCCAGTACTTGAAGCCATTTGGGGAAGAAAAATTTGTCCAGGAGGCCGATCATTATTTGAATCGGCAGAACGGTCGCCCATTCGTAAACCCAATTCCACTGGTCCAAGTGTTGTTGATGAGGGTTTATGACGAATTCAGAAAGTGCAATCTGAAGCTTCGGCAGGATATTCTTGACGAGGAAGGCCTCCAT
This sequence comes from Ichneumoninae sp. A BG-2022a, assembly GCA_030522665.1. NCBI lineage: Eukaryota > Metazoa > Arthropoda > Insecta > Hymenoptera > Ichneumonidae > Ichneumoninae sp. A BG-2022a. The sequence continues at coordinate 13,963 of JAPYZC010004674.1, read as the reverse complement.
GTCGCCCTTCGCGAATACTTGCGCCCACGGCTCGAGCATTCGCCGAGCCGATCTGTCGGACGGATGCCAACCGCCCAAGGCCGAGCCAAGTTTGCGACGAATTATCGGGTAAATCAGCGTGTCCATGCGGTTGCGCATTATCGGCAACCACGGATGGATCCACGTGTGTATCGGCACTGTATCCGTCAGAGGATTCCACTCCTCCACCTCGAGAGTCAATTTCGGCAGGACCAAAAGATCCAATATGTTCTCCAGAATCCATGGCGGTAAGAGTGGCATCCAATCCTCTATTAACTCGATCAAAGGGTCGGGCTGTCTGCACATCCATTCCCTGGAAAGAGAGAAAAAGTTTTCTCGTTAGACGATGGTGACAAAATTTTAGACGAAAATTCGAGTGATATCCTTACTTTTTAAAGTTTTTAAATGAAGTGACAAAAAAAATTAAGAAAACGATTAATGACATTGGGAATTATATCTTTACAGGCATTTTTTCGAGACTTAAGGGGAAGTGAAACAGCGGTGCGTGCGAGAGATAGCTGCGATTTTCAAATTAACTATATTCAATCGTGCTAATTTTTTTGAGAAAAAAATGGTTTTGGGCCGGCTGAGAAATTACCGTGCCCATCCGACTCGAATTTGCTTTTTCCTCAAAAAAATTAGCACCCTTGAGAAAAGTTCATTACAGTTTTCATTGCCGACCGCGATATTTCACTTCCCCTTAAAAAGAACTCTTGAGATTCCGAGTTATCGGGTTCAATTTCCGTAATCAAACATTTTTGCCACTCTTTGAGAATAAAAACATTCGTTTTTTCTAAATAATTTGTAAATAAATAAACAAAAAAAAATAATAAGTAAATAACAAATCTCTAAACAAAATTCGTAATTTCCAACAGAATTTGTATTCAGAAAAAATGTAATAAAAAAAAGTAAAGAATAATCGTCTTACTGAACAGCGCCGCGAACCGACGGCATCCACGCGTTCCACACGAGCTGATCGTAAGGCTGCATGCCGCGCGACTGCAGCGTGCTGGTCCCGGTCTCAAGAATGTCCTTCCACTCCTTCATCAGGCTCATCGGTTGTTTGGGCTGTGCCAGAGGATTCCAGCTGGCTAGATGCTCCTTGACCTTCGGCGCGACGAAGCTGCTCGCCAATTCCCCTAGCTCGTACATCTTGTATTCCTCGTAGTGTTTGCTCTGAAGTCTCCTGAAAGCCTCCGCCGTCTCCCTGAGGGTCAGTTCGTCGTTCTGATCGGCGAGCTTGTCGACGATCGACAAGACGCTCTGCAGCGTGTCGATCAGTTGCTCGTGCTGATCGACGACTTTCGCGATATTTTTACCCTCGTTCTCGAGCGCCACGACTCGGTCGTTCAAGTTTCTCGTTCTCCTGTCGTTCCGCACGATGTCCTGCTCGCAGATGTCCACGAGCAGATTCAAATTGTGCTGAAGTTCGGGCAGAGAAAAATTACCCGATAATTTCTTGTCGACCATGACGAGACTCTCGTCGGGTCGCTTTTGTCCGCCGGCGATCGCGTGGTAACCGCTCAGGACGCGCTGCTCCGGTCCCGTCATGTCGATGACCTTGACTCTGCTGATCTGGCTGCTGATCGGCGCTCTTCTGTTAGGGCGCGTTTTACCGTCCTCGAGAACTTGGTCGACGCTCCGATAGTGGTATCGAACTTTTCTCTTCCCACTGCCGACTCCGTCGCCCTTTCGCCACTGGGACAATTTTACTTTGAACTCCTTCGCCTCCTCCTCGTCCTCGTCCTTCCTCTTCTCCGGCACTTTGGCCAATTTCTCCGGACCGTAAGCGCCGATCGCGCCTCTGCCCTTTCGCAGGTGCGCCTCGACCGGCGCGCTTATGCCCTGCAGCTTCTTTCCCAGACCCTTGCCCGGCTCGAAACCCATCTGCAGAAGGATCTTCGCTCCTATTCCTCGGGTGTGGACCTCCCAGCTTCCGACGCCGCTCTTCGACAACGCCGGGTTCAGCGGCGTGCTCTTCCTCCTCAGACCCGCTATGTCGCCGCCCTGAGAACTCATCGAGAACGAGGGTCGCGCCTTCGCGTTGCTTATCTCCTCGACGTCGGAATCGCTGGAAATTTTTTTTATAAAATTTAGTTACCTTCCACGGATTAAGATAAGTAAATGATTTATTTCTTATGGAATTGAAAAATCATAAAAGGGTGAACAAGAACTGGTCAATGAACAAATCTATGTACGTTTATCAGATTAAGATAAGTAAATGATTAATTCATTGTTAAATTAAAACATCATAAAAGCGTCCTCAAGAACCAAAGTCAGAGAGTAAAGTCGATTTACGTTTTTTAGATTAAGATAAGTAAATTATCTGTTTTTCCTAGAATTCAAAAATCGTGAAAGGGTCGATAGAACCAGAGTCTAAGATTAATGTTGATTTACATTTTTCAGATTAAGATAAGAAAATTATTAATTCATTATCAAATCGGAAAATGGTAAAATGGTCAATGGGACTCAGACTCGATTCTATCAATTACGCTTGTCCAAAAAAAAAAATGAACAGTAAACATCAAAAGCCCACAATGTTGCCGAGAAGGCTTGATTCACAGCGTTAAGTTGCCAAAAAAATCACCTCGAGCTATTGGGCACGTAATCGTCGTCGCCTCTCCGTGGCCTGTCCGTCTCGTCATCCTCCTCCTCCTCCTCCTCGTTTTTACTTTCCTCCTTCAACTTTCCGGGCTGCTCGATTCCGCCGGAGACAAAGTTCACCGGAGCCGTGTAATTCTTTGGCGCTTTGCTGAAAGTTTTGGGCTTTCTCGCCGGCGCGCTCTCCTCGTCGCTGTCGTCCGCCCAAATACCGAGCATCTGCTGCTGCTTCGTAAACTTCCTCCTCGGTCTGTTGACGTTGAACTCATTGTCGAGATCGTAATCCGTTATCTCGAAACTCTCGACCTCGTCCTCCGACATATTTATCAATATTTTTGTATCCTTCGCAATTTCGCTCGTCTATCCTCGCCGGCAAACGAATCGACGAACGATTCGCGACGTTGCGTCGTAACGGTTACGATTTTTGTAACCTACAAATAGCTGCGAACTTGTCTCACGTTCCCTTGCGTCGAGTTGCTTTATTTGTTTTTTCTGAAATATTATTATTTATTATGTTTCATTTTACACTGCAGAAAGACTGTAGAGAACTGTCCTGGAGTTGTTACAGCTATTTTATTATTGTGTTTTTTACCTTGACGAGAAAGTACACACCGAGTTGTCAAAACACCCGACTGCCGTCGATAACTGTGGAGCGTTGGAGTTGTAGTGCGAGCTTTCACCGCGACGGTGAAGTGTCGCTGGTTGAGTCTTCCGTGTGATTCTTTATATTTCTTCGTGCTAATTAGTACATTACAATAATAATGAAAAAAAAACTTTTTCTTGCTAAAAATCAGCGCTGCGATTAGCCTGTGGCGACAGAATCAGACTTATTGTACTAATTAACCGACGACAGGAATTTCGACGAGCGACGATAGTCGCGAAGGACGCGCGTGAATCTGCCGATCCACAGGCGTGAGGAGTCGGAATTACCGACAGTGGTTTCTGTGAGGGTTGCGCGCGCGAACCGCGCGATTGATGCGCGCGGTTCATGTTTTTCTAAATACACAAACTGATAAATGCAAATTTCCATACGGTACATTTTCGTTTAATTTTTTTAACGAAGCATCCTTATTTTTCAACCCATTGTAATGTGCAATATCTCTTGATTTGCAGACACATGCAATAATACAAATCAACATCTCCCTCACTGTCGATAAAGCTATACAATTTTGGATAAACGGAAGCTCATAATCAAATATGAATAGGCTGTATGAAGTAGAGCTAAGCTTAACTTAGTTTAAAATGAAATAAGATAGTTAAGTAAATAAAAAATAAAAAATAAAATAGTAAATAAATAAAATAAAGGAAATTTTAAGACAGTTAATAAGTTTCAAAAGTTTAAAAGGTACAATTAATTTAAATAATTTAATATGTTTGACTTAATGAAATGTTATATGCTGGTTGAAATGAAATATCTTGATGTATTTTTTTTACTTTTGTACCGCATTTCTATTGGAACTAATAGATCTAAATAGTTATAAGACACATTCTGTATTTGAATTCTGGTCCAGGAGAAATCCGTTAATAAGTGAAATAAATAAATAAATAAATAAATAAATAAATAAACAATTATCCAAATTTAGCACTCACTCGAAGTGCTAAATTTAAGCTTTAAGGTTTCTGCCACGCAGAAACTTTAAGGCTGTTAAGAATACCCGTGAAAATCCACTTTTATACATAGGGAATTGTACATCAATCTTCTATACATATACATATAAAAAATAGGTCATGCAGTTTTTCCGTCAATTACATTGCTCCGAATCGCTACCAACACTATTACCCCTCTCCAACAGGTGCTCCATCCAAAGGCGATGCGAAGTCTGCCCATCTTCCGCCCACCCAGGCTCGCTCCGTAACAAGCAATAATCCATCAAAACTTTAATCCATTTTTCTCAAGGGTGTTAAGCATTTCCGATGAAAATCAAATTATCGGAGTCTGCGCAGCGCATGCGACGACGCTCGATACCAGTCGAAAAGATATATTTGCTTTTCAGACCACCGAGAGTTCCACAGTCTTCGCGATTCGGAAATGACGTCACTTCCGGCGAGTTTCCCGCACGGAAGTGAAGCAATATATAATCGCGTTAGCGGCCAGCAGTCGAGATCGCGATGCGGCTCAGACGTCGTTTTTTTTTTGTTTTTTTTTTTTTCCTCTTCCCATTTTTCTCATCTTCCAGCGATCACGTACGCTACGATATACTCGGTACATAATGGCGGTGTAACGTTGATACCGAACTACCCTTGGACGGAGTATTGCAGCCGAGCGCGGGTCGTGCCTCGCGTAACGACTCCGCACGGTATAACATACTGTGTTCCGAATGATGATACGACTCTTGGATTGCGGGTCGGACCGGACGACATAGAGCATAAATGGAATCGAGAAGGAGAGTCGGCGGTCTCAATGTCTCGTTAGACGAAACGACGAAGGAGTCGCGAAATCCCTTGGCTGTAGATCGAGGGGAAAAACGTGCACCGAAAGGAAGAGAATGCCATGAAATTACGGTTAGATCGGAAATTCGGCGGAAGTTGCGAAAATTCATTGAAAGCTGAAAATCTATATACAGCGGCGTAGTTCTTTCGTCGAGGATGGAGATAGTTTATATGTTGCGAATTTCTAAAGGTTTTTACATTAAAAGTGTTCTCCGTGTAGAGTTTCTTACAGTTAAAGTTTTTTTGCGTAAGATCTTCAACAAGATATCGGGTAAGATTTTGAGCAAGATATCGAGAAGATCTTGAGCAAGATATCGAGAAGATCTTGAGCAAGACATCTGGTAAGAACTTAAGCAAGATATTGGGTGAGATCTTGAGCAAGATATTGGGTGAGATCTTGAGCAAGATATTGGGTGAGATCTTGAGCAAGATATTGGGTGAGATCTTAAGCAAGATATTGGGTGACATCTTGAGCAAGATATTGGGTAGGGGAGAGCGGGGCAAAGTGGGACAGTGGGGCAAAACGGGATAATGGGACAAAATGCAATTTTCCAATAACTTTTGGATGGTGGCGGTGATGGTAAGTGCGGCAAAACGGCGTTGAAAATCCAGATGTATCGTTGGGACAAAATGGGTCATCCAAAAATTATTGGAAAATTGAGTTTTATCCATGGTGGTGGGTGAGATCTTGGGTGAGATCTTGGGTGAGATCTTGGGTGAGATCTTGGGTGAAATCTTGGGTGAAATCTTGGGTGAAATCTTGGGTGAAATCTTGGGTGAAATCTTGGGTGAGATCTTGGGTGAGATCTTGGGTGAGATCTTGAGCAAGATATCGAGTTAGATCTTGAGCAAGATATCGGATAAGGTCTTGAGCAAGATATGGGGTAAGATCTTGAGCAAGATATCGGGCAAGATATCGAGCAAGATATCGAGCAAGATATCGAGCAAGATATTAGCAGGAATTTACACATCGTTAACCACGAGCACGAACGAAAGAACCCGAGTTATAATTCCCAAAGCCCAAGAAAATGATTCGAAGTAGCTAGTTACCTCTGGTTTGCCCGATAGTGCATACATGCACTATATATAGTAAAACGACAAAGAAAGTTAACGGAAGCTCGCCGCTGTGCGCTGCTCCCGCAGCCCTTCGTGTTCGATTATAATCGTCCGGTTCTGGTTATACCGAATCTACCATTACCGCTGTTCGCCGCCCTCGCACTCGGCCGGCCGCTGGACACCCGAGGCGAGGAGTTGCTTTTCTCGCCCTGCACGACGCCCATTTACCGTCTATTAGACAGCTCCGCATAGCCGTGAAATAATTAAGAACCTCAGTTATCTTCAGTTAAATTGAATTGATAAACGCCGCAATGTGTCGGTTACTGGTATGCAATTTTCACACTGCATTTTACCGAGCTCTCTCTACCGATTTGCCCGAGCCATCGCACGATTCTACGGAAAACTCGCCAGGGGCTGAGATAAACCGCGCACTGCACGTTTAATAAAATCGCTACGATAAAAACACGTAAAACCGCGGACGCAAGGTGTACACGTTGGTATTACAGTAGAGAAGAGATAAAAAAGAACCGAAAGAATCTCGAGCCCGCGAACTTCCCACGCCCGACTACTTTCAATTAATATTTCAACGATTTTTATTTTATTCGACAAAAACGAATTCTCCATATCTCGTACCGAGATGTGTGTGTGTGTGGGGAAAAAAACGAGACCACTATGGAATTGTTAATTATTCTACGGTGCTTTTATCCGCTGGACTTTTCGTATACGCGGCGGAGGAATAAAAGTAATTGGAAAGTTTCGTTTCCAATCCGATGTATATAGAATCGAAGAAGTTTCACGCTTCTGAAAATATATAATAACTTTCGTGTAACGGAAATATCGCAGACTTTAATACACTTTGTCTATGTTGGGGTGTTTGGGTGGGGGGGGGGGGGGGGGGGAAATGGGAGAGGTCTGGAAATATCTCTAAAATTAGAAAGATTGAAATGAATTTGTGGGTTCCGTAGAGCGATGGAGTTACGTCTGTGAGTTATTGCCGGGTCTGATTTCAATCTACACGCGGACACATTCTGCCGAGCCAATTTATTTCTGTTATACCGCCTTAAATTCCGTACGGTGGAGCGGGAGATTCCGACGAATCGTTCTTTTTCTTTTGCAAAAAAATTAGAAATAGAGGGTCGTATCTGTACCCGGTATCGATGGCAATCCAATTCGGAACAATTAACGGCGGACTGGGATTGAAATAGATGTGTTTTAACAATGCAATAAGACGCGGCTGATTAAAAGTGTGAGCGTCTGTGCAAGTGTTTATACGCGTTACAGAAACAAATGAAGAAACTTACAGACAGACAGAATGCAAAGTCACTGTAGGCACTTCGGGTTGTAGAATGAGAACAAAAACCGTCTATGTCAATAGTCAAGATTCGTGTCTATCGGTCAGCTAAACGAGCTCCCATCGAATCCAAAGTCACGTTATGTCGAAATCGGACGTTTGAGTTTTGCGATCGCTGGATGCGGTTCAGCTTGTAGAATAAGAGCAAAAATCTTCATTCTATGTCAATACTGAAGATCCGTGCGTCTAGTGGAATCAAACGATCTCCCGTCGAATCGGTTCCCATTCTACCCTATTGGAGAAATGGCAATATTTATCAGCTTAACGTTGTTTTCAATCAATTCCGCACTATCCGGTGAATCAAAAAGTCACATATCTGCGTACCGATGCGATCTACGCATGCGCGCGACGTACGACTTGTTCGCATCTCGAGTTATCTGGTCCATGGCATTCCGCGTCATTCATGCAAACTCCCTTTGACATTACACGTGAATTGTTCGCATCTCGAGTTATCTGGTCCACGGCATTCTTGTCATTCATGCAAACTCCCTTTGACATTACACGTGAATTAGAGCCAAGGAGCGCGTCTTCGACACATATTATTGAAAGAGCACTAGGCTGACCCGTTTGCAACAATCTTTCCCATTCTACCCTATGGGAGAAACTGCAACATTAATTAGCTTAATGTTGTTTTCAATCACTTCCGCACCATGCGGTGAATCAAAAGGTCACATATCTGTGTATCGATGCGATCTGCGCATGCGCGCAACGTACGACCTGTTCGCATCTCGAGTTATCTGGTCCACGGCATTCTTGTCATTCATGCAAACTCCCTTTGACGTTATATGTGAATTAGAGCCAAGGAGCGCGTCCATTTGCACTCTCAACGCACATTTCTGCAAAGTGTCTTCAAAAAAATCTTCGACACATCGCATTGAAACAGCATTAGATTGACCAGTTTGCAACAATCTCTCCCATTCCACCTTATGGGAGAAACAGCAACATTAATCACTCAACGTTGTTTTCGATCAATTCCGCACCATCCGGTGAATCAAAAAGTCACATATCTGGGTACCGATGCGATCTGCGCATGCGCGGAACGTGCGAGTTGTCCGCATCTCGAGTTATCTGCTCCGCGGCATTCTTGTCATTCATCCAAACTCCCTTTGACATTACACGAGAATTAGTTCGCCCACTCAACGCATACTTCTGCAAAGTGTCTTAAAAAAATCTTCGACACATCGCATTGAAACAGCACTAGGTTGACCCGTTTGCAACAACCTTTCCCATTCTATCCTATGGGATAAACGGCAACATTTATCAGCTTAACGCTGTTTTCGATCAATTCCGCACCACCCGGTGAATCACAAAGTCACATATCTGTGTACCGATGCGATCTGCGCATGCGCGGAACCTGCCAGTTGTCTGTATCTCGAGTTATCTGGTCCACGGCATTCTTGTCATTCATCCAAACTCCCTTTGACATTACACGAGAATTACAGCCAGGGAGCGCGTCCGTTCGCCCACTCCTGCGAAGTGTCTTTCTTCATCTCTCACACACGCACACAACAGGTGCTTGGCTCTCCAATTGCAGTGGCGCGGATGCAGCAAACACTATATATCTCACGAACCTTCCCGCACATCCTTCCCTTCAATTTATACTCCAGTTTACAGGGTACACCGCATCTATATACCCGGCTCTTTGTCGTCTTGCGGGCTGTCCGAGCTGCAGTTGAGAACACGCAGGCTGCTTTCGGCGAGAATGCGTTTTAACGTCGCAGGGGAGACGCTTCCCCGTCGGACTAAAATCGCTCCACGTACCGTTGTTAAACGTCGTAAACTCGTCCAGCGTGTGTGTGTGTGTGTGTGTGTCTCGTGCCGGCTATTTACGTACGTGGGCGAACGCGCGAAACTTCACAGGCAACGAGGCTCCACGGAAGCTCGACGGCAGCAGCTTGCACGCATTCTCTCGGTATAGTTACTCGTCGCCCCCATGCTGCGGTGTATTACTCGCACGCAACGCCCGACTGTTATGCAATTGTATGAACCGGTACGTGGAACTCGTTGTTACATTGAATTTGTATTCGAGTTGCGTAAACTGTACGATAACAATGACGAGGAATCGAATGAAGGTGTTTGGTCGTTAGAATTCGTCGATTCGGTTTACTCGATGGCCCTCGCGAGTCCCCGAAGAGGCTTGATTTTTTATATTAGGGGAGAGCGGGGCAAAATGGCACAGCGGGGCAAAACGGGATAATGAGACAAAAGGCAATCCTCCAATAACTTTGGGATGGTGGCGATGGTTGTATGTGGGGCAAAACGGTTTTGAAAATCCGGCTGTATCGTTGGGACAAAATAGGGCATCGAAAAATTATTGGAAAAATGAGTTTTGCCGTTACTGTCCCGTTTTACCCCGCTGTGCTATTTTGCCCCGGTCTCCCCTAAACTGTACGATATAACAATGACGAGGAATCGAATGAAGGCGTTTGCCGGTTAGAATTCGTCGATTCGGTTTACTCGATGGCCCTCGCGAGTCCCCGAAGAGGCTTGATTTTTTTATATTAGGGGTGAGCGGGGCAAAATGGCACAGCGGGGCAAAATGGGATAACGAGACAAAACGCAATTTTCCAATAACTTTTGGATGATGGCGATGGTGGTCTGTGGGGCACAACGTGGTTGTAAATCCGGTTGCATCGTTGGGACAAATTGGGGCATCCAAAAATTATTGTAGAATTGAGCTTTGCCCTCACGATCCCGTTTTGCCCCACTGTCCCATTTTGCCCCGCTCTCCCCTATGATGTTACGACTGGGCGAAATCAAGAAGACGCGTATTTGGTTTTGGGGCGGATATTATCAATTGCAATCGCTTCTATTTATCCCATGTGCGAATTTGTATTTGTATTTGTATTTATTTGTATATACGGGAAGAAATTCCCTTTTTACATATCAGAGATTTTATGCTGGAATTGTCAAATTGACTCTCGACATCTCATCAATCGATAATCGTTGTCCAATTACGACATTAACATTTTTTCTATCACCAGTATTGCAGCTTCAAGCTTTCTATAATGTCACAATTTTCCAATAAAGTTTCCGACAATTTTTGAAGCAAGAGTAGTGTAAATTTACGCTATTTTCCTCCTACAATTTATCTCTCCCGATTTACCAATTTCCAATTTTTTTTCCCCATTTTTCCTCATTAATTTCCGTACGCAACGGTGGCTCTTCGAACATCGTATAAAATAATCGACCTCGCATCTCGCCGCTCGACACGTCGAGAGTAAACGTTGCACCGATTTTATTTATTTTTTTTCGATGCAGCTCTTTCGATTCTTCCCAGTGATTTGCAATCATTAACGTTCGCCCGATTTAATTATCGTTGTTGCTGCCTCGCGACCCGCGGTCGCCCATTGTCCCGTTACACAACGCCACGGCGACATTGTTCGCTCGCAGACGATCCGCGAAATTCATGCGGCCGTACGATTATTGCGATCGTGAAAGTAACGCGAGCGTGGAGGCTCGATGGTCGTGGACAGAGGTCGGACACGGCAGTGCCGAAAATAATATCCATCCGGGATCGGCCGAAAAACACACGTGCGTTAATAAAATAGAGTAAAAGATAGATTTTACCGGTGGACATTTTAATGACTCCCAGTGCTTTATGCGTCGATGTAGAATTGACCAAAAACGCTTTTGGGCTCGCAGCCCGCGCGCCCACCCTCTCCGATGCGCAATCGTTCGTGTGTATTCGCGCGTTTGTATATTTCCTCCCTTTCATTCGCACACGGAACGCAGCGTGAAAGCGTTTCGCGCACGCTTAGCGGCAAACGAAGCGAAAGAGGACGAGTCGGAGTTCCGGCAACGTGACCTACGCGGTAAACACATGGATACACACGGAACTATGGCACAGCGAATAGCAGCGGTGCAGTTTCGGGGATGCTGGCAATGGCACGGGCCGGTACAGGCCCGGTACAACATTTTGTAGATACAATTACACGCTTTCCGAACGTTCCATTGGGTACGTTGGTGAAAAATAGGTGAAAACAGTGTGTAGCAATGCGAACTCTCAGTGCACGGAGGCGAGCTTTTTCCACCTACGAGGCAGTGGCGGATCGGTGAAATGGAACCTTGGGGCAAAATGGACCTGGGTGCTCCACTCGAGGTGCGACTTTGTTTATATGTAGTATGCACTATTTTTGTACTGTTATACTTTTAATACTTTTATGTACTATTTTTATACTGTTATACCTTTAATACTTTTATGTACCATTTTTCTACTTGCACTGCACTGGCGATGGGGTAAAATGGAACCTTGGGGCAAAACGGTCCCGTGTGCTCCACAAACTCGGATGTGTAGACCGTTTTGTCCAGCTCCACGCTACGAGCTGCACGTTGCAGTTCTAGAATTGTTGACTTCATATTGTGACGACGATATGTGGAACGGCCAGAGGAGAACGAACAGGATGCGTCAGAGGGAGTTCCGGTAACGTGAACTCCTCGGTAAACACATGGATATACATTCTGGAACGATGTGTGCCGAATAGCCGCGCTACAATTTCAGCGATGCCTGCAATGGCGCGGGCCAGTATCCGCGACAACGGCAGCCGGGACCATTCTGTGGATGCAATTCCGCGTTTTCCGAATGTTTCATTGGCCACATTGGTAAAAAAATAGGTGAAAACAATGTGCAGCAATGCGAACTCCCTGCGCGCGCTGGCGAGCTTTTTCTACCTTCGCTGAAGTGGCGAGGGGGGAAAATGGACTTTTTTTTACGCCCTATGACAAATTCAGCGAAGTGGTCCATTTTGCCCCGCTGGTCGCTACGACCTTCACGTTGTAGTTCTAGAATGGCCGAATTCACATTGTGACTACGATACGTGGAACTGGACTGAGAACGAACAGGACGAGGACGATTTACTAACGCTTGTGTTCGTACGTTAAAAAACTAATCTACTTAAGAAAAAAGATTAACCTTTTCAGTGGCTGTTAAACCTCGCGAGTGCTGCGAGATGGAGGGAAAAATGAGAGCTTCTGTCTGATGCTGGACTCGAAACGTTCTCGAGCGCTAATGGGCCGATTCTCAGAGCAACGAGAGCGAAATGGCACGAAAAGACGGAAGAGAGCCTTTTTTTGTCATCGTTGATGTGCCGGGACGAGCGGGATCAAACGGACCCATCCGGCCTTTTTGACCCCGTATCGTGCTTACAGGAGGAGTGGGGCAAAGTGGACACTCGGGGCAAAGTTGGCAACCGAGGCTCGAGAGTGCCGTTTTCAAATTTTTTTTTTTTTTTCTGAACGGTGCCATTTTGGCTCGCCTGTTCACTTTGTCTCATATTTCTGTCTGGTTCTGCTGTATTTTGATACTGGACTCGAAACGTTCTCGCGCGGTGATGGACCGATTTTCGGAGCAACGAGACAAGAAAGCCTTTTTTATCATGGTTGATATACCGAGGCGTGGGGACAAAACGGACCCATCCGCCCTTTTTGATTCTGTATCGTGCGTACCGGAGGAGTGGGGCAAAGTTGGCAACCGAGAGTTTTCAATTTTTCAATTTTTTTATTTTTTTTTTTGAACATTGCCATTTTTGCTCGCCTGTTCACTTTGTGTGATATTTCTGTCTGGTCCTGCTGTATTTTTGGTAATGGACAGATTTTCAGAGCAACGGGAAAAGAAATTCTTTTTTTATCATGGTTGATATACTGAGGCGTGGGGGCAAAACGGACCCATCCTGCCCTGTTCAGGGAGTGGGACAAAGTGATCAGGGTAAAGTTGACAACAAAGACTTCTAAATTTTAGTATATTTCTGAACGGTTCCATTTAGGCTCGCGTGTTTGCTTTATCTCACCCATACATCCGCGGAATAAACTCGTTCGTGGGATATACCGATGTGATTCGACGCTGCGAGGTCAAACAGAAATGGCTCTGGTCCCTACTAATCAATCGGCATCACCGAACTACCGAGAATCACGAGATCTGGCCGAGCCGCTTTATTGATCAAGGGCAGATTATTCACAGCATGCATATTGATGTTAAATATCAAGTGCATTGCGATCGGATAGCGATGCAGGATCCCACGGATTTGCCCACGGATTTGCCAAGAGGGATAGTCCCGATTTATTCACTCGGCTTAGAGAGAGGGCTTTGTTTGATGCTGAAAACGGATGCTCAAAACGGTACCCGATTTGTCATCAAAATATAAATTTACGTAATTTCGCTATAGACAGGAATCTCGTGTCTGGCACTCGACATTTTGTCAGTACGAATAAGTAAGGCAGAGCGGGGCAAAAAGTTGATTTTTTATTTTTTTTATAGAACAAAAATCAATGATTACTTAAAAATCTGAAAAATGCATACGTATTCAGAAAAATAACCGAATCATTTTCATTAAAAAAAAGTTTTGTTGCCGGGTAATTTGTTAACCAATTAATTTTTTGATGAATTTGTTAATAACATTTTGCAATTATTAGTATACAAAATTAATCTTCTCAGTACCTTTAGTATACATGATTTTTTCAGATTTTTACACCATCAAGAAGTACTTGCAATTTTCTCTTATTGTTGTCGAA
>JAPYZC010004673.1:0-10952 GCA_030522665.1 Ichneumoninae sp. A BG-2022a | reverse complement strand
TTTTTTTTCATTTATTTTTCCAAGAACGAACGATTGCGCGCTGGACGGGAAGTAACTAATGACGGTGTTGGCCGGACGATAGAACAGTAGCTGCGCGATTGGGCGAGGAGGGGGGGGGGGAAGGGTTGATAAGCCAAAGTGAAATCCAGTCGAGAAAGTGAAAGTTTTCGTTCTACACGGAAAAGAAAAGATTAATGATAATTCTGTGCCCTACAAAAAAAATACTTTTTAATATATTTCATATAATATTTCATATAATGCGAGAGCTGAGGCATTTCTGCTGGGTGTAGATGCGTGAATATTCTCGGAATGACCCTGCGAAATTTTCCAATCCCTCTGCGCATTTGACGTATTATTAATTTTTTTTTCTCTTAAAAATGCTGTCTTTTTCACAAATAAAAAATGAGAAATTCCTGTTTCCACAGGTCGCATCGATAATGGGAATTTCAGTAATTATTGCTAATTTTTTACTTTCCGTGTAACGCGAGACGATCCGGTGCGATTTTCAATCGATGGCTGTGAGAAGGAAAAAAGACCTTAACTGACGATCTTTTTTTTTCATAAACAACCGGTGTGGAACGCCAATAAGTGGCATTTTTTAATACCCTCAAAAACATAGTTACCAAAAACAAAGTGAAAAGAAAACCAGAAATAAAAAATTAAAAACATTGACAAAAAAATGTGTTCCGAGATAAAAGATAAGTAATCGTGAAGTGACTCATTTAAGACATCAAACGATAATGTGAGGTGCTTGATCGAATTAGCCGATCAAATCGCCCAACAAAGTTGTGTCTGCCACGCTCCTAAAAAAAAAAAAGAACCACCAATAGAAAAAAAAAAAAAATCGTAGGCGCAAAAAAATGTATCTCAAGTACAAAGTTAAATGTCCCTGAAGTGAGTTAAAAAAAAAACCAAAAAAAAAATCAACCATCACGCTTTCCGGAAGCCCATGATTTTTCCGTGCGCGAATCGCGAGTCGCGCACCGCTCCGTGTCTACCGACACAGAATAGCGCGCGCGGAGTTGGCAAGCGGAGCTCGACTCGTCTTATTAATATTCCACCGACGCCGACGGCGACCGCCTCAACGACCAGAGAGTAGGAAAACTCTGATGAGTCGAGCGCACCGCGGAGCGTCTTTGAGACGTCGCGAATAAAGCGGGGAAACCGTTGGGTGGAGAAACTGCGACGTTGGTGACATTAGCTCGGTATGCTCGATGAAACGCCGTCGCGCATCCAGTCGGAGCGAGTGTGCGTCCAGTGTGCGGGGAACACCGGATCGTACCAGCGACCGGTCCATTAGTCGCGGTCGTGGCGGAATTAACGTGTGCGTTCCAGCGAGAAGCGCGGCCCAACGTCGTTCGACGTTCGACATTCGCCTGGTTTAGCGGAGCTCGTCGCGGTGGGTTCGTCGGGCCTCCACACGGACGAAGGGACGGACACGCATGCAGCGAGAACCCATCGGAACGTGCCACAGAACCGCTCCAGATTCTGTCGTCGATGCAAATTTGCTTGGGGCACGGGCCGTGCGGATCCTTCCATCTCCGCGCCAGTGGAAGATCCGGCGCTGCTCGTAGGCAACGCTGCGGCTGCTGGTGAGGAACTGCGGAGAGACCTCGAGGCCGACGGCCATTGGTGGGATCGCCAGTGTATGCGCTTGCCATTAGCTTCGCATACGCAAACTCTCGAATCGCCAATAAAGTGGACATTGAAGCTAAGACGGGATTGACAATAAAGTGCTGACTAACGCCGAAGCTACCTTGAACGCATCACCTATACCAATTGATCCCTATTGCGGCGAGGCGGAGTCAGCGTCGTCGAGTCGGTTTCTCGGCGTCGCGAGTTATTCCTTTCGTCACGCCAGCGACAAACACTTGAGACGGATTGACCGTTCGACGAAGGATCATTGACCAATCGAGCGGCGTTTGATGTCGAAGCGTCGCCGAGGTGGACGGCGGGAAAGACAACAACCAGCCAGGTGGCGGGTGAGGCAAGCGAAGGAAGTGGATGAGCCGACTGAGAAGAGAAAAGAGCCGAGGCTGAATTGACGAAAATCGTTCTAGTCGCGAAAGGCGCGGTTAGACGTAGTCAGGGGAGCTTCGGCTTGGGGCCAAAGCTCTCTTCTGTCTCCTCCGCGCTGATACACCGTGATATCGCCTGGAGGGTCGTCGGAGAGGAGGCCTAGTTGCGTCGAGTTTTCGCGGGTTCATCTTGTAGCGGATAACGTTGTTGACTCGCAATTTATCAATTTTCAGCCTTGGGCCAACAACGTCAAAGCCCGGGGTGAGAGACTTTTCGCCGTAGAGGGGGCGAAAGATGAGGACTGGGCGTTGACAGACTCTTCGCCACGCCGATGTCGCTCGACCGACAAAGCACAGTTGGATCGCTCTCCGTAGCGAGACGTTTATTTTCCATGCCCGAAGCGCTGACAAACGGATTGGCCGTGATTCGTCGCGGAACGCTTTGAAACTCCGCGGAATGTGGAACTGCGAAAGTTCGCGCCAGCGGAAACTTCAACAATTTTGCCATTCGAAGCGTAAGCCTGGTCGCAGCTGAGGAACAATAAACGCGACAAGTGAGCTTCCGGGATGAAGTGTCGCGAAGAGCGGTTGTCAACGTTTCAAAGCTCCCCGTCGTTTCGACGATCCTCCGAGAAAGAGCGAACTCGACGAATCAATTATACAATATTGCGTCTCGCGCTTCGTGACGAATCGCAGACATCTGGGAATTCCATCGCAACGTCGAAGCGCGCCTCGTTACCGGTCCGGCTCGCGAGCCAACTGCCCGATGCTTGAGTCGCGTTGCGTACGAAGATCGCCGCGAAGAAAATCGCGAAGGACCTCGTACCCCATGCGCGACAGCGGTCCAAGTGGGAGGAATCTTGCTGCAATGCTGAAGGAGGTCGCTTTGTCGTCGCGGCTGTTGCACACGAGCCAATTATTCGCCGGTGAGTTTCGTTGCCCGCGAGGAATCTCGCCAGCCAAAGTTTGAAGAATCCAGCCTTTCATGACCAGTGGGGGTTGCCGGAAGTCCAAGGAATCCGACCGCGATGGTGAAAAGCCCGGCGTTTCCGGTCCCGCGCTTTCCCACGGATCGGTGGACGATGACCGCGAGCGGCAGGAAAGTTCGGTCGAGTATCGGTGGTTTCGCGACGGAAGGATCTCGAGGAGCAACGAACTGCGGGCTCGCAGCAGGGACAATGACGAAGAGCACGAAGAACGATGGAAGGTTGCACTGAGCAACGGGACAAGGCTGGCCCACGTCTGGCAGGGGGTAGAACGGCCGATGGTCCTTCGCGAGTGGACGGCAATGTGGATCCCTCGAGGGCCGAGCTGCTCGAGGGCTCTCTGGCGACACTGTCGAACGTCCTCGAGATCGAGAGGGTGCGCAGCATCGAGTCGGCGTCGGTCGGGGGCGCGGTGTCGGCTCCGAGCACGACGATCGCGGCCGGTTTCGCCGAGGAACCGGAGATCGACGTGTCCCTTCTGGTCCTCAAGGCCTTTCTGATGCTGGGGATAATCGTGACGGCGCTGCTGGGCAACGCCCTGGTAATCGCGAGTGTCCGACGTCATCGGAAGCTGAGGGTACCAACGAATCGTTACGTCGTCAGCCTCGCGGCCGCCGATCTCCTGGTGGCGATGTGCGCGATGACGTTCAACGCCTCGGTGGAGCTGTCGGGACACTGGATATTCGGGAGATTCATGTGCGACGTGTGGAGTTCGCTGGACGTTTATTTCTCCACGGCCTCGATATTGCATCTGTGCTGCATAAGCGTCGACAGATATTACGCCATAGTGAGACCGTTGGAGTATCCGGCGATCATGAGGAGGGTCGTGGTGACCGGGATGCTCGGATGCGCGTGGATATTACCGGCCCTCATCAGCTTCATGCCGATCTTCATGGGCTGGTACACCACGGCCGAGCATCTTGATTATCTCAAGGAAAATCCGCAGGTATAGACAAACACCAGATCGAAAAGGTTGGTGAGGTAGCGCGAGGTGTGTATCGGGCTTTTGTGGATAATGACGGAGCTGTGGGTTGACACAATTCCGGGGGGGGGGGCGAGCTTGATCGTCCGTGATGTTTGCCCGTTCGGTTATCGCTTCATCATAATTCACGTCTCCTCGCGATGGACCAACCTTCGGCCTCGCGATGCAATGGTTAGGGCTACATATACGACCGCCCTTCTCGCTTGCCTGCCGATGCGATGGGATCGATAGTCCCGCGGCCTCGGCGGCCTCTGCGATTCCAGGTTCTTTCAGGCGGAATGTCAGTCGCTCGTGGGAATTGTCGAAACGGGGATTGTCGATGAAGAAATGCGCAGTTGATGCCCTTTTATGTTTCGTTGATAGCGGTCGAGGTGGGGTTGGTATGAGAAAAGGGCTCGAATATGGAAGAGCGAACATGGTTGCCTATCGGGTGGGGATCTTGAAATGTAGGTCCTACATGCTCCAGTTCCAAAGCTTCTTCCTCACGAGGACTCGGATGGCAAAACTGCACTTAGCTTTTTTGTCACTGCTACGAAGCTTTTCGGGTCGAAAGTGCATGTTTACTTCTGGTGAATATCGATCAAGCTTCATGTAAGAATTTAATGTCGTAAGTGGTTTGATACAAGTTGTCAAATAGCATGTCTGAAGGTTTACCTAAAAAAAATCATTGTTTTCGGGAGACAAGTAGTCAAATGCCGGATAAATTTCCGTTGACCAAGGCAGAATATCCGGGACCGGGGGTTGTCAATGAAGAAATGCGCCATTGATGCTCTCTTATGTTTCGTTGATAGTGGTCGAGGTGGGGTTGGTATGAGAAAAGGGCTTCGAATATGGAAGAGCGAACATGGTTGCCTATCGGGTCTGGATCTTGAAATTTAGGTCCTACATGCTCCAGTTCCAAAGCTTCTTCCTTACGAGGACGCGGTTGGCAAAACTGCACTTAGCTTTTTTGTCACTGCTACTAAGCTTTTCTGGTCTGAAGTGAACGTTTACTTCTGGTGAATATCGATCAAGCTTCATGTAAGAATTTATCCTTGTACGCAACTTGTCGAATAGTTTGTCTGAAGGTTTACCGAAAAAAATCATTATTTTCGGGAGCCAAGTAGTCAAATGCCGGATAAATTTCCGTTGACCAAGACAGAATATCCTAGACCGGGGGTTGTCGATGAAGAAATGGTTGATGCCCTTTTATGTTTCGTTGATAGTGGTCGAGGTGAGGTTGGTATAAAAAAAGGGCTTCGAATATGGAAGCGCGAATATGGTTGCCTATCGGGTGGGGATCTCGAAATGTAGGTCCTACATGCTCCAGTTCCAAAGCTTCTTCTTCACCAGGACTCGATCGGCAAAACTGCACTTAGTTTTTTTGTCACTGCTACGAAGCATTTCTGGTCGAAAGTGCATGTTTACTTCTGGTGAATATCGATCAAGCTTCATGTAAGAATTTACCCTTGTACGCAACGGGTTTGATAGATGTTGTCGAATAGCTTGTCTGAATGTTTACCTAAAAAAACCATATTTTTCGAGAGCCACGTAGTCAAATGCCGGATAAATTTCCGTTGACCAAGGCAGAATATCCGGGACCGGGGGTTGTCAATGAAGAAATGCGCCATTGATGCCCTCTTATGTTTCGTTGATAGCGGTCGAGGTGGAGTTGGTATGTGAAAAGGGCTTCGAATATGGAAGAGCGAACATGGTAGCCTATCGGGTCTGGATCTTGAAATTTAGGTCCTACATGCTCCAGTTCCAAAGCTTCTTCCTTACGAGGACGCGGTTGGCAAAACTGCACTTAGCATTTTTGTCACTGCTACTAAGCTTTTCTGGTCTGAAGTGCACGTTTACTTCTGGTGAATATCGATCAAGCTTCATGTAAGAAATTACCCTTGTACGCAAGTGTTTTGATAGAAGTTGTCGAATAGCTTGTCTGAAGGTTTACCTAAAAAAATAATTGTTTTCGGGAGCCAAGTAGTCAAATGCCGGATAAATTTCCGTTGACCAAGGCAGAATATCCTGGACGACCGCGAGGTTGTGACTAGGATCGATTATTCATGTGGACTTGCCCCCAGAGAGGTCGCGCAAGTGATCTATCTGCTCCATCGTCTCCCAGTGGGTTTACACGCGGCTGCACGGAAAAGTTATTCAAAAGCTTTATCGAAAAAAAAAATCATTGTTTCCGGAAGCTAAGTAGCCAGATGACGGATAAATTCCCCTTGACCAAAATAGAATATCCTGGACCACCGCGAAGTCGCAAAGGGGATCGATTATTCATGTGGGCTGCGTTGCCCCAGGGACGTTGCATAAGTGATCTATCTATCTGCTTCATCGTCGCTCTGTAGGTTTACGCGCCGCATCACACAAAACTTGTTCATAAACAGTCGATCGATAGTTCAGCTACTCTGATGCCTTGTGTAGGTCGTAAATCTTTCGTGCCAAAAGTCATCGGATGATGTGCATCTATTAAAGAACATTTAAGTTGGAACGCAGATCGCAAGTCGAACTTTGCCACTTTTATTTTTTGTGAACGACTAAAATATTTCTCAAAAATAAAACTACACTGAAAAAAAAATTCGCTTGCGGGCTGCCAAAGAAAAAAATGTTTGTTTCAATTCCACTTTCAATTCTTACAATTCCATATGATATTGAAACAAAGACAGCAAGACTATCAAGGTGACATGTTATCGTTTCAATCCGGTATGAAATTGTACGAATTCAGAGTAGAATTGAAACAACGTTTTTACTTCATTGGAAGCCCGCAAGCAAATTTTACTTCATTCAATGATTTTTTTTTTTCGGTGTACCGATTCCTTGAATCGGTTTTTCTTTCCTACCACCTCTTTTCCCAGGAGGCTCGCATGATTTATCAGTCCGTTCATTCCCCGATCAGATCGCCCGTTGTTGCCTCCTGGGACAACCATAAAAGTCATCCACCAGTGATCATCGACTGGTCTCCAAGCGCGTTCCCCTTTGCCGCGTCTTCACTCATGTTCGTCATCTCCTTGGTACGAACTTGACGACACCCTAAATCGAGGGGTCTTTCCGGGCCATCCCTCGACACCTCTCTCCGCTACCCGCGTAGCCGCTCGTGTCGCTCGACCTCGCGGTAATTGATTGATTCGAGCATCCGTGTTGTTCCAACACGAGAGATTAATGGCGTAATTTCAATCACCGTCAACGGCGGACTGGTGACCCTTAAAAAAACGATGCGGATAAAATATACGATAGAAAAACTCCAATATCGCGCGGAGATGTCCCGAGACCCGGAAGATCGTGACTTTGGTGAAATAGGGGAGAGAAACCTCCGACAAGAGACATATACAGATATACACAATACTTTGGATGAGAGATAAAGCAAAATAATGACGAACTATCAATCATTTTTTTCTGACCCTTGACAGCCGGTTTCGTGAAATCTCCCAACCGCGCTTGACCCGGGCGCGATCGGTATCAAAAATTGCAATCAATTGTTATCAAGGCTGCTCAACTTCTCCAACGAAAATCAAATTATCAGCGTCTGATCGAGTGTTAGATGGAGACGGTGATAATTTAGATGGGAGATACGATTTCGGCAATGGATACGGTCTTAGTTCAAGAAATAAATCTTGTTTTAACGTTTCGACCCTGAGTCCAGGTCCTCTTCAGAAGTAATATATTTAGCCATGTCAACTGGAATCATTATTGTAAACATTGTTCTTGGTTTGTACATGATTAACATGAAGAAACAGTTTTCTTTTACAGAATTTATACTTAAACATTAAATATTGAAAATACGGGACAATATTAAGAATATATTGTTGACTCACCAAAACTGTCAACAAGAATTTCAGTTCGTCATTTTGACGTGATGAAATTCACCTTGCGTAGGGAGGACAGCGACGTGAAATTTTGCTAACGGATTGTTGTTCACGAAAAACAAATTCCCTTTGTAAAACAGATCTCAGTTTAGAACTTAAGTTCTTTAGGAGAATCTATAATTCAGTATCAACCGTCTTCTCCGGTTGAAACTTTCTGTATGTTATGTCTGTAACCATTGCCGAAATCATATCTCCCATCTTTACATAATCGGTCAAAACACAACGATATCGGTGATAATTTAGGTTTCTCGCAAAGTGTTTGGGACCCTTGAAAGAAATACTTTGATCGCTTGAAGCACACGACGAAGTAACAAATAATTGGTATTGAGCTGACCTGAGATTGGAAGCGATGATCGCTCGGTAGGATTAACTTACAGTAGAACCTCGATCATGCGAACCCGCAATTATCCGAACCATGACTTCTCTTATCCGAACGCTTGGCTATTCAAACTTTAGCGGGAAACAATACATTGTCGCTCGCTGTGGCAAAAGCGGCGCTCGTATTCAAGTGTCTTGAGGCGAGCTTCTCCTCTTCCAGCGTAAATCCGCTTGCACACTGGCTTTCCCGAGCAGTTTCACCCAGCCCAGCAGAGTCGGACTGCGCGCATCGGAGACTAGTTTCAATACCAAATCGTTTGAATCGCCTAGCGTGCGTAGTTCACACTGAAGCGGCTTTGAGATCTCGTTTTTCAAAAGCGTAGCCTTTGGCAATTAAAAGTGGAGGACTTTATTTCACATAGGGAAAAAAAGGTCAATGACTGAACTGAAATTGGCTTGCGGTGCCAAAGAAAGATTGTTGTTTCAATTCCACTTTCAATTCTCACAATTCCATATGGGATTGAAACAATAGCATGTCATCTTGACAGCTCTACGGTCGTTGTTCTGTTATAATACGGAATTTTAAGAATTGAGAGCAGAATTGACATTTTTTAAAATTATTTGGCAAATAGCGAGTTTTTTATTCAGTGCAGAACACTTGAAACGAGACTTCGATGTTGGAACATTGTTAAAAATATGTTTCGAATTTTTATATATTATGTTATTTTATTTATATATCACCGAATAAAAAATTTGCTTGCGGGCTGCCGAAGAAATTTTTTTTTTTTCAATTCTACTTTCAATTCTTACAATTCCATATGATATTTTAACAACGACAGCAAGACTTTCAAGGTGACATGTTATCGTTTCAATCGGGTATGAAATTGTACCAATTCAGGGTAGAATTGAAACAACGTTTGTACTTCATTGGCAGCCCGCAAGCAAATTTTACTTGATTCAATGGTATTTTTTTTCAGTGTACAGCTTACTCATATACGTTTTAAAATGTGGTAAAAGAAATTGCGTTTAGATTATCAGAATTTGTTGATTATCTATTGAGATTATTTATTGAGGTTTTACTGTACCGAGTACTGGATACACGAAGACGTTCTTCGAGTCCTCGGAGTACTCGCCCCAGATCTGGCTCCGGCAGAGTTTCGGACATTTGATACGCAAACATGTTCGCCTACATGTCTGCAACAAGTTCGTCCGAAAATCGCGTTTCAGATTGCGGGCGCCGCTTAGCCGAGTTAGTTCGATGAGACCCGCAGCTCTGCAGCCGACGATCAATGAGAACCCATAAATCTCACGTATCCATACCCTGATTCAGTCAACTATCATTACGCCCCCTCGACTTCCACCGTTGTGGATGCGAGCGATCGGCAATCGTCTCGAATTACCAGCGCCCTTACTGGGTCAGCTTCTGGTCGAGTCAAATTCGTAGTTCATAAAAGTGGGCCCCGTCCAGGTTGAAGGTGGCACGTGCGGTCGGCGATTTTGCGTCGTACAAAGCTGACGGTCGTGTACGAAACAAAACATGGAACATCAATTGTGTCGCATCGCGCCGTCCTCGGCTTATCAATTTCGAAAGTGGGGAGCCTCGATCGCGGACAGCTGCGACGATACTACGTCGCTGCCTCGGTGACTGACTGACTCCGAAAGAACCTCCGCAATCCGACCCTCATGCATGTCTCTCGATCCGCGCTCCCTTCTGTTGCGGCTCTAAATCCCGAGCAGAGGCACGGCCTGACTCCTCATCAGGTCCTGATAAGGCACCTTTATCAGGCCCTGATCAGATATGTAACGCCATGGCCCTATAAGGTCCTGATCAGGCTGCTTGATCACGGCCTAATCAAAGTGCCTGATTGCCGCCGAAGAAAAATATAATAAATATTTTTTTATTTATTAGCCAAATTGCCAATGGGAACTACTTTGGGGTCGCCTTAACCAATTCGGCTATCCTCAACTTGAGAAACATAATGTCAAATTTGCTTTTAAGCTCCGGTAGAAGGACATACACGACTAAATCTACTTGTAGAAAGTGCCTCACATGTGCAGAGCCGGCGAAAAATTAAATTCAGTGAGAATTTTGAACACTCTCTAATGAGATAAAAAAACGGAAAAAATCTATCGTATGTAAGATGCTAGGAACATCGATTTTGTATAATAGTAATATAAAAAAATTGCAATAAATAAAAAATAAATGTTCAACAAACAATCAAGGAATCTTTTTTATTAAATCGATTTAATTATTTAAATTATTGATTTACTTATTATCTTATTACATTATCCAAAATTCGTTGCAAGATTTAGTAAAAAAAATGTTCCAACGTAAGAAAATTCTATTCGAAATTCACATCGACTGTAAAAAATGTACGAATTTATTTGAAATTAGAAAAAAAGGTTAATTAATTATTTTCTAAAAGTTTATTTTCCAAATACCTTAGAATCATTTTTTGAAATTTTCATTATGCAAAATCAATGTTCTCTTCTCAAAATCAATGTTCTCCAGGCACGCAATATGCAGGCCTGCCTGATTCACCTGTTAAGGCCCTGATCGGGCTACTATCAGGCTAGCCTCGTCAAAAGCGAAGGATATCCAGTCAGGTGTCCCCTACCTGTACATTATCCGGCCCTGATCAGGCTGGCATCAGGCTCGACTCAGCTGAAGTGAGGATTATTTAGTCACGCTTCATAATCCGCACCTTATCAGGCCCTCATCAGGCTCGCCTGATCAGGCACGCCCTGGCTGTACCTTAACAGGGTCTGATAGGGTATCAGGCAGCCTGATCCCAATTTC
>JAPYZC010004672.1:0-10168 GCA_030522665.1 Ichneumoninae sp. A BG-2022a | reverse complement strand
ATTAAGCATCAATATTCGAATTTTTATTTGACAGCGCCTGCCCTCACAAAAATTTAAGTGAGCAAAGAATTCACATAACTATCGCTTTTGGAGCAAAGAACGGTAAGACTCCAAAAAGTGATACGTTACACCGGATATGCTCAAGAAACTAAAAGATATAACGTCGCGGTGAATCCCGATAGTTAATTTCACGGCACGCTCACACTTGGTAGGAGTATATGCGGGTGACGTGCCCACTCAATACGGCATGGATCCCATTTCAAAATAAGTGCTTTTAAGTTTAATCCTAATAGGACATTCATACGACCTTCACTATGAAGGGTTCGGGAAAACTCAAAGATTTATATTATCGTGGCTGCAGTTTAGTCCAGCTGGTGGAAGCAGGGGGATTCTGTTTTCCAGCAGCAAACAAGTTATAATCGATTAGTTTTTTTTTATTTGCTTAGTGAGGGCCAACACGACGTTGGGGCTCGTATAATTATCGATTCGTATGAAGAATACATTTTTTATTTGACTCGTGAGTTTCCTAAGGGCTATCACAATGATAGGGCTTGGTAAAATTGAAAACTGATGAGGGCTGATATAATGTCAGGGCTCGAAAAGAAAAAGTCTGTGTGTTAGCGATTTAAGTGTGACACTTTAGTCGTTGACTTTTACGAAGGGTCTCAGAGGGAACGGGACCCCTACTGTCTGCGGTTTTGAACGCCACGCGCTAATCACGTATCTGGAGGGCGTTAGCGCTGCGCGACCGACGCACTGCACGCCAGCAGCATCATCGAGGGACGTGACCGATTGCATCAAATCGCTGATGGACGCCGAACAAAGCGCACACACAAAATTCATCCTTTTGTGTACTTTCATTTAATGTTTGTTTAAATATATTTTGTTTAATTAACCCGAGTACAAGTTCCATCCTAACACCTACTACAGACCCAACGCTTCCAGAATGTTCGATAGGTCGCGTCACGTCTGCTTGGACCTCTGCGAAATTCAAAATGTTGAGTGTGCGTCCGCGTCTCTTGGCGCAACGGTCTGTTTGTAATTTTTGTAATTTTTACTAACGATGTAACCATTCTGTTAGGATAGGGATACAGTAGTTTTGCCATCAACTCCAATTTGGTTTATCACTTGCTTTTCGAAAAAATAAAAATAAATGAAATGAACTTTAATATATCGAAATATTTGAGATTTTTTCAAAATAATACTTTATATAATGTCTTAAAATATTGTTTTAGATTTCATCTAATAGTATACTAACTCGGTCCAGAGCGTCGAGGTGGTAAACAGGTATGACTCCTAGGTAGTGACTCCTAGGTAGGGATACCCCTACCTAGGAGTCTCTTGCTCTACCTCGGCACGTGGGCTCCTTTCTGCCAATGCAGCAGTGAAAAAGGCCAAGATTGTTACGTCGTCGGGCTAAGGCCCCATTTTGTCTGCGGCTAAGGCCGATTCTTGGGACGGAATGAACAAATTATTTAATAGCTTAGTAGCCTCAACATTGCTGTACACAGCCCCAATATGGGGTCTTAGATACACATCCGTCCTTTTAAAGATGAACGAGAACCGACTCTCTAAAGTATGTTTCTTACGGTTGGTAGAGTTAGCCGCTGCTAATCCGAGTCCACTATATAATTGGGTTGTACAATTTAAAGCGGCTTTGGGTGTAGACGATTACGAAAATGTATGGTCAAACCTCACAGCGGAATACTGGGAGATGCAGAAAGGCAACGTTATGCAAGCGATAGAACTTCGCGTCAATGAAAGTGACGTGCGAAAATATGCTGAATCAAAGTCATACCAATTGCGGTTGTCTCGAAGTCTAGCCGATACGTTTACTAGTTTTTACCCGGCACGTTGCCCCGTAAACTTCTCTAGGATAAAGATTAGACTAGTCACGACTCACACACGCCGACTCATTATAAATAAGTCAATTCATTGTTACGATCCTACGCAAATATGTTCCCTCTGCCTAGCCAACGAGGCCGAGACGCTCGATCACCTGTTACTTCGATGTACGATATATATGCCGCTCAGACAACGCTTTCTCGTCCCCAGTTTTATCGAGAATTTCAATTATGCAGAAAACCTAAATATATTATGAGACTGAAATGACTATGTTGGTATTAAGGCTCTCTTCCACTTCCTCGCTAACTGTTTCAAACTTAGAGGCTCGTTATTGGTTGTATGATTGTAAGTTGCAGGATTACTAGTTGTAGGATTATTAGTTGTATGAGTTATATAAGAAATTTATTCGGAATATGTGCAAAATATTGTACTACGGATCCTCTGCATTATGAACCTCAGTGTTCTCATGTATGCATAATAAAAATATCTATCTATCTACTAACTCGGCCCGAGTACAATGGTCCAGCAGAACTGAGTGCTCGTATCGCCCTACAGAAACAACAACAACAACATACTAACGCATTTTTTTAAACAATTTAGTGCAAAGTACGAAACAAATGAATGAATTGGAGCAACACTGTAATACCTCGAAATATTCTAGTTTTTTAAAAGTAATACTGTAGTATCTCAAAATATTGTTTCAAATTTCATGCAACAGTGTAAAAACTCAAATTTTCCAATCGTTTAGCGCAAGAGTGTGAGAACTGTAGAATAAATGAGACTTTCTCGGAGCAATAATGTAATATGTTGAAGCCTGACAATTAAACACACGTGGAGAAATCACAACCTCTATAGAGCAACACCATAATATATTTTTAAAATCCCATCCGTTAACATGCTATAATATATATTGAAATATTCGCTTTAGTTACAGCAACTCTGTAATATCTAAAAGTTTTCTGAATTCCTAAGTACAATATCGTAATATCTCAAACGGTGCCATTTAGAGTTATTACGCTATTGCTCTCGACAAAATATTTGATTACGGACTTATTACGGATATATTATCACCCCAGTTCATTTATTTGTTTCACGCAGAATAAGTAGAAAACATCTATAAACCATTGGTTCTATAGTCCAAAATATGTCGGTTTCAATAAATAATGGTAAAATACATTCTACATAATGAAACCCCGCATACAAGAAATTATTAACGGGGCTATCACCTTCAGTTTAAAAAATATATACTTTTATTCTTTAATCTTAATTTCCCAACAATTCATTTTTGTGAGTTATTACACTGTTATTATAGGGGTGTGATATATGACTTTACCGTCAGTGGCAGGTACAGTACGTTAATATATAATCAAGATATAATATGTCATTAATATATAATACGAACAACAGTGGACCCAGCACAGATCACTGTAACACATCGTGGATCGTCACCTTTTCACTAGACATACTGTTAAAATAGTTCGTTTGTTGTTTGCGATTTCTTAGGTAGGAGTCAAACTTTCATTCCGTATGTACTCCATTTTTCAATAATACTTTCTATCAACTATCTCAACTTCTACAACTATCTCAAATGCTCTTTTAAATCCAAACAAGCTACATCTACTATCTCGCTCTTATCTAGATTCCTTTTTCATGTGACGATGGTATTTTGCAACGCAGTTTCACAAGTCTCTTGGTACATTATTCTGTTCAATATAACCCACCAGTTGATTTTTAGCTACTATTTCTAAGATCTTCCCATACATAGGCAACATATTTATTGGTCGGTGCTCATCCGCCTTTATTATACCGAGTATATTCGGAATTGGCAGTACCGTCGACGTTTTCCAGCCGTCCGGAAAAACTCCCTCTTGCAACGATATTTATTAATTCCAACATAACTGACTCGACGCTTTTCCGTGATATTTGCGAAATTAGTGTACGAATCCCTTCCTCAGTTTTTTTCTTAATTGGGAGACTCATCACTATTTTATAAGTTTCGTGGACTAGTTTCTCTAAGCATATCAAAGTTTCCTTCTGTTTCTAATTCGAATATTGAGAGAGAGAGAGAGAGAGAGAGAGAGAGAGAGAGAGAGGGGTTTATTTTGTGTTCTGGGTCAGAAGCCCCCTAAGAACACCATGCCAACGAGGGTGGCAGAGAGTGAGAGATTTCGATCACCAAATCGAAATTGTAAATTTGCAAGCGTGACGCGAATTTACCAGGTAATTTCCAACTATTCTCCTCGCGATTGAGCTATAAATTCTGTACGGATCCAATCGGTATTGGATCTCGTCAGTAACACTTGTTTTTATCTTCTATCCTCGTCACGCTCTTTTGTCGAAATCCATTTCGTTTACTGCGTGTATACCGCTGTCATATATCCCCACCCCCTGGAATTATCATTGCCCGAGTTCGGAGACGGGAGAGTGAGTTGCGACCTGCCCGAACCATGGTGTCCCTTCCCCGATTCACCCCTTCCTGCCCGGTTCATTAAATTAATCCGGGCACGAGCCCTCCGGTTCCGGGAGTTATTTCCCCCGGACGAGCGTAATGCCGGCAGCTGCGGGTAACGTGTCGTCGCAAATATCCCGTCACTTCCCTTCGTCACAGCGCAGTGTCGCTCGCGCTCTGTATTCCCCTCTGGCGGAATCATGGTTCTCCAATAATTTCCTCGCCGCGAATCATTTTTGTGTCGTTTATAGTATGAAAGCGCTTGATGGTACAGCGGGAGCTAGTCAGAACGCGTAGGCCGGTAGTCAACGTGTCGCGTCGAGATGCGAGTCGATCGTGCCGCGAATTTAACGCTCCGCATCGCTGGCGAGAACCATCCCTTTCCTGCACATACTCGAAGCGACCCGGCGTCCCGATGCACCAACACCCTCATACATTTTTGCACTGTACAAGTCAAAACTATTTCGATTTTCGCCACGTTGCCGTCGTTCGATGAATTCACGCCCCACTGCATTTTTCAGGCGAAATAATGATTTCACCAGGACCCAGTCATGCTTTTTCATACCGAGTCGCACCGCTCTTCGACACTTGCATAGCGACTGTAGCACGATCCCAAAATCACGAACCATTCCGTTATTGGTCCAATGTCGATAAGTCAAAATAACCAGGATATTACGGTAATTGAATCGAATAAATATTTACTGACTCGTAATTCGTATCCGACGTTACGCTATGATGTGCATATATGGCGCCAATCTTATAGTGCGATGCAATCAGCCCTGACCTGAGTATGTAATTTCGAAACTAATCTCTATGGGTTGATGACCTCGGCTGAACAAATCATAGAGATGAGCATACGCTGTAGCATTTTGAAAAACTCAAGAACGGGACAAATTGGAGTAGTTTTCAATAGCCTTCCATGCATTTTTATAAGCTGTCCTGCTTATACAGGTTGTTTGATGCACCACCGCTCGGTGCCAGCATGCTTAGTTTGCACTCGGCGTACCAATCGCCCGCTCAGTATACATTTATTTTTTATAGTTAGTATATATTGCTATATTACACCAGTCTATTGTATATTCCAGTAAGATCATGGACGGTTGTCTCTTCTTAGTGCAGCGATCATTCACCTATTGAAGGAGGCTACAAAATATGCGTAGAGCGGAAGTCCACAGGCAGTGTCCCTCTGGGATCGTCGATAACCACCATACCACGTCCCGACAACTTACTGGAACATGCTCATTGAGGAAAGTCCATTTAATACCTATTACCTTTGTAATCATACAAAGTAAGCGGACCTATTTATCCATAATAATTTCTGAACTTTGTCGAAATTGCCCGACATCCTATTCCTACAATGAAAAAAAAATTTTGTTGACTGAACAAAAAATCGTTTCGCTCAACTAAATAGTTCGGGTCAATACGTTCAAATAAACTTGTATGTAATATGAACAAAATAATTTGTTGTTCTGTCTAAATGAGAACTACGACGACCGATGTTATATTGAGTGGATTCAAACTAATTCGGTTTCTGGTTACCAAATATTTATTTGAATAAAAATATTGACAAAATTACGTTGAATTGCATTTTGTTGCTTCAAGCATGTCTGTTTTTGAAGAGACAAGTGCTTGTTTTTCTCTAATAAATTCCACTACAATACAACAAAACGTGTGTTTGGAAGAAACATGTACCTTTTTCAGTTAATTTAATATGGTTTGAAACAAACACCTAGCTATGTTGAAGGAACCCGTGTTCATTTCGAACAACCGAGTCAAGTAGCCATCCCAAACAGTGTGACGTAAATAAATCTGTATGATTATTTGGTTTCAGCCAATATTGGTTTACAATAACAAAATAATTATTTATTTCGCTAGAAGTCGAGTTCAAATAACAAAACCCATTATTGATTTACCTACTCACCCACTCACCCCAAAGCTGACGGTTTGTTCACGGAACAACATATTTACTTCATCTGAAAAAAACGTTTATTAAAATCAACAAATTCCAATTTGTTGATTTTTTTTTTTTTTCCAAATTTCCATTTAACAAAACAATATTTTCATTCAGTAGGCTTATATCCTGGAATATCATATATTATGCAACAAAAAATGTATATGCACTATAGGGTTTCTTTCATAGAATGAAATACCTGATCACTTTCATAGAAAAAAATCGTGATTAAGAAGTAGTTAAGAAGAAGAAGAAAATCGACTTAGATTTAATGCTGTAGGTTAAAAAAATGTTTCAGATAACAATGATTAAATTTTTAACATTGTTTATTCCTCTTTTACAAATGTGAAACATAGTTTCTTAAATGCTTATAGTCTAGTTGAATATAATATTAATTATCCTTAATTTAACAAGTCTTTGGAAATAATGTATTACACTGATTAGTTATCTAGCTTAATTCTATCCGTGTAGATGTCAAAAATAATGTCACGACGTTAGGACATACTTTTTACAAACTAAACATATATATTCTTATCTCTCTATAATATAAAAAGATTTCGCCGCCGCCGCCGCCGCCGTCGCCGCCGTGTCAAGAATTGGGGGGGGGGGGGGTAGAATAATAAGGGCTTAAGTCCATTTAGCTTAAAGGGGCTTGGAATAATGAGGGCCAAAGTCCATTTAGCTTAAGGGGATTTGGAATAATAAGGGGGAGGAAGATTTAGTTTTTCGCGGTCACCCATCCAAGTATTGAACCCGTCTTTTCCAGGGGGGCTTGAGGGAGGGTTGACGACACGCCGTCGTCGCCGTGTCAAGAATCGAGGGGGGGGGAAGGCTTAGAATAATAAGGCCTTAAGTCCATCCTTAGAGGTCCTTGGAATAATAAGGGCTTAAGTCCACCAAGCGCGAGGGGGTTTGGAATAATAAGGGTTTAAGCCCATAAAGCTTAAGGGGCCGCAATAGTGGGGCTTAGAATTGTAAGGGTATACGTCTTTTTGAAGAACTTAGAATATTAAGGGCTTAATTCCATGAAGGGGTGCGAGCGCGCGAAGCGCGCGAGCCATCAGCCCCACTAGTAGAGTATAAAAATACTTTACAAGAATGTATGTACTTGTAGTCAGAATAGTACGAAAAAATTGCATGTAAATGTGGTCCCGTATCTTTCGGGTCGCGTAAACTAAAAAAAACGTAAGCAACAGAAACTTCGCGAATACTTTTTTTTTCGTGATACTCTTGGCAACGAACTTATACACACGGAACGGACAGCTTACCGTCGGCCATTCTATATAGATTGCAAGGAGAATAATTAACTATATCTGTTTGGAAAATAAATCCCCATGCATCGGTTTCGGTGACTTCATAGGAATGATAATGTCGGGCGACACCTAATGTGCACAATCGTAGATATAAAAAACATACTTTTCTTTTTTCCTGAATAATTATATATTTAATCTTCCCGAACGATAAACTATCATTGCTCGAGTCTGTTGTTATAATCATATCTTTGTGGTAAGTTGTGCCATTGATTTTTATCCAAGGTGTACTTATACAATCGTTGTCAATGAGCGGTAGGAGAACATTTCGGAAGTTCACGAAATCGGAAAGACAATTCAACTTTTCATCGAGTACTGGACCCCAACATAATCGATTCGAGAAACCTTCCTTGTTGAGTAATCGGTAGGACAAATTTAGTTGATGCTTTAAAGCTAGCGTATAAGCTGGATTTTTACGCGAAGTTATAACTTTAGCATTATATTTTAATTGTTTGTGCTTTGCTTCGAATCGCATACAAGAAAGGTATCTCAATGGACCATATCGTCTCATTATTCTTAGGTAGAGAACTAGTAAATGATGCTTGGGTTTTAGTGATTCTGAGAAAAGCGATAAGTACAACATATGATGCTCCGATATTCAAATTTCAAGTAGTTGTGTTGTCTCAATGGTAAATTCCGGAGCTAATAGAATGCTAATGATTTCTCGCAAAGCCAAGTACAGCTCCCATACTTTATTGTTTACCGGAACAAGAGCCCCGATAAGTAAACTGAGGTGTTTAACTGGAAATGACATTTCCGATGCTGAGATGATGAGACTTTGGTTTTTCAAAGCATTACTGCAAACCGAAAGAGGAAGATTTTTACCACCGCCATGACCGGAATCAAAATGTTGTATTCTCGCATTTAAGACATCAAGAGAAAACAATTTCTCGTGATTGATCAAGACATTCAAGATTTTTGCCAGCTCGTATCGGCAAATGCCTTCAAAGATGTCATGCATGATGTCTAAAATAATGTTATCAATCACATGAAAGCTGGAGATTTCGTTAAAAACGCATTCACTATTCACCCCTCGAGAGGAGGTTGCAACGTCTTCCGCGTAATTTTCGATAGTTCGTAGCATTTGAGGATCCTCTTTGACTTATCTTTGCGCATCATCTTTTTCGACTAGGCATACCTTGCACGAATTTCGGGAATTGAAACTTGTAAATCCACAAATGGAATGGATTCCGAGATTGTCGCCAACGATTCCCAATAAAGCAAAATATACAGTTCGCTGTTACCCGTTCGTATCGATGACTAAACCATTTTTTTCGAAATGGTTAATCTGGTCGATTAAATTACAAAAAATTCTGCTGTTGCCCGCGCAGTCTTGTGATCTACCGTGCTATGTAGTTGAGCCAGAAAGATGTTCTTCAACATGCTACTGTATTCGTATGGAAGGCAACCAAGAGAAAAATAAGCAGCGCCAAACTTGTGCACATTTCTGTGAGAACCCAGGGGGTTATTAATTAGGTCTATTAAGCTAGCACCCCCACAACATGACAAAAAATTGACTGTACTTAGAATTTACAGGCTTTTTATGGGCTGTCAAAATCCACCAGAAATAATTTTTAGGCTCATTCCGTTTTCGAGATAATCAAAATTCAAAAGTGGGGGTGCCAGCTAAACATTAAGGCAGCGCCAACTTTTTTCGTATAATACTTAGACCTATTTTTTTGCTCTCAGAATTATGGGCTATTTATGGGCTCTTCAGATATACAACCCCCGACTTCCCGGAATCAACCCCTATGAAGACAGCAACACTTAAAGATTTTTGAATTTGAAAAAAAAACTTTTTACGTCAAATCTATGTAGAACATGTACGGGCTCATAGGCTCAGCCTGTCTACTGCTTACTAGATTTATTTAAACTGGTAAGAACCACCCCGTGGCGACAAAACCACGCTCGAGGACAGGGAAAAGGATGATTTCCGAGTATAGAAGGCTCGCATTTATGTGATAATTGCAGACAAATTATGGGCTCCTCAACGCGCGTGAGCCCATTTTTTTTGCACTACCCTTCTTCACGAAAACTACCCTCCTCGTAGCGGTATTAGAGTAAAAAGCCATAGGCATCGAACTTCGATGTTTTTATTTATGTGATAATTACAGGTGAATTATGGGCTCTTAAACGCGCCTGAGCTAATTCTTTTTTGCACACCCGTCTTCATGAAAACTACCCCCGTCGTACCGACATCAGGGTAAAAAACCGTAAGTATCGAGGTGCGCCGTTGTCATTTGTGTTATAATTATAGGCGAATTACGGGCTCTTCACTGATAGTAAAAAGCCATAAGCATCGAGTTGCGCCGTTTTTGTTTTTGTGATAATTACAGGCGAATTATGGGCTCTTCAATGCGCGTGAGCCCATTTTTTTTGGACTACCCTTCTTCATGAAAACTACCCCCGTCGTGCAGCATTAGAGTGAAAAGTCATAGGTATCATATTTCAATGTTTTAATTTATGTGATAATAACAGGCGAATTATGGGCTCTTGAATGTGCATGAGCCCATTTTTTTGCACTACCCCTCTTCATGAAAACTACCCCCATTTTAGCGACATCATAGTAAAAAGCCATAAGCATCGAGTTGCGCCGTTTTTGTTTTTGTGATA